>JBBBDQ010000715.1:1592500-1717500 GCA_037127315.1 Ascarosepion bandense
TTTTGAAATACCACAAAGCATTTTGCTTATTGCGGATATTAAATTTAATTTATTGTAATTAAAACTAAAATAAAAACTTCAAGATAGATTTTTATTATTTTTTAAAATTTATTTTAAACCTTATGTATTATGCTTTCGGTAGTAGTTCCTAATAGATGTGAGTTGTGGTACAGTGGATATCGGTGCGGAACGAGAGACCGGGGAGCCGAGTTCGAATTCCAGTTGAATCCATTGTATTCACTTACGCGCAAATACCCTTGGGGAAAGGTATTATCCGTCTCTTCCTTCCAGTTATGTGTTAAATAACAGGACAGATTGGGTTCTATAGCCCTGGCTGGCAACCAGTCTATCGCAGAAAGTAATGTGATAATCTTCTGCCCAGTCAGTCATGTCTCTTTCGAGACATGATCGCCCAAGCGTGTATCACGTATGGCACTTAACTGACTGACTGACCTTATAGATATTCATATAGAATGTAAGTAGATATATTAGTAAGGTATTTTTATACAAAAAAAAAAAAAAATGGCCGTGGCACCAACGTAAAATAGTTAATTTTTTTTTATAATCATATCACCCCAAGCAAGGCAGTTTACTGCCACTGGTGTGTGGGGGTTATATAGAAGGAAAGTTCTGAGAAAGAGTGATAGGTTATAGGAGGTGTCAGGAAGTGGGTAATAGAATACTAATGAGAGTGGAGTGGATGGAGAAAGGAGTATAGTGTTAGTGAGATAGGAGATGACTAATAACTTTATATTTAAATTCTTGGAGATTGTAGCTGTCGGGGAAGCAAGTAAACGGAAGGGAATTACACAGGCGGGGAGTGCGAGATAAGAAGCTTAATCAAATTTGATACACTCATAGACAAAGACATAAGAAACGATATTCAGATGTTACAAGGTTGCAGTTCTTACAATAGTGCAGAAAATCGATAATACATGTATATAAAAGGCAAGATGTTTGTGTGTCTGTTTATCTCCCTGTATGTCTATTTTTTTTTCAGCCCTTTTATTTTAGTTTTTGCTTCGTGTTTGGCTCTAAGTAGGTATAATTGTAGCTCTTAGTCTCATCCATGATACCATTTACTCAGAGGACTTATTTAGCCTTCAAAATTCAGTTTACGACTAAAAAAACTTATTTGATATCAATACCAGGAAATCAAAATTTGACTTACATCCATTCATTTTTATTTCAGTCTACAGTTTCGCTTTAACTGGAAACAACTATTGCTTTTTAGTCTTTCGTGCCAACGTCCAAAGAGTCTGAGCTCCAGGACCATGAATTAGTCTTAAAGCTTTCATTACACCCGAGCAACGCCGGGCTATACTGCTAGTATATATATATATATATATATATATATATATATATATATATATTGTCCTACGTCAATGAAACGACTCGGAGTTTCATATGTGCACCTTCATATGCATATTAATTTACGTCACTATATATATATATATATATATATAATTATTTCTTTATTCTTTTCTCCGGGTATTCATATATACATATATACTTGCACACTCTCTCTCACGCACACACGCATACACATATGCATACACACACAAGCACATTTGCACACACACATATATGTAATTATGCATATGTGTGTGTTAATCACAGGAATGTCATAAAATGTTTAGGCGACAGTTGTTAAAAAGTTAAATGTGATTTAAATTTGTGTCGAATATGTCTACGTGTGAAACCTTCGAATGAAAATGAATTCTTGATTTCGCTTGTAACAGGGATGTGCGGATGGTGTAATAGATAGCAGCTCTGAATGAGGAATAGGAGAGTCAAGTTCATTACTTTCCCTTACGCGCAAACAACCTTGGGATTCGTTTCTATGGATACATTTCTATACTCCCCAACTACGGGTTAAATAGTAGAAAATATATCTGAAAACAATATGTTCTCTTTAAAGTTCTTTATTATTATCTTTGCAAACATTCTTTCAGAGTTTAATTTATCCACAAAATGTTGATAAACCGTAAAACAAAATCAATAATTGTTTCTAACAGCATTATGATTGTTGTTTCATTTACAACCAGCGTCATTTGTTAGTAGGTGGATGTGCGGTGGTAGCAGAGATCGTAATTCCAGTTAGATTTGTTGCATTCACTTTCGCACAAATACCCTTGGGAAAGATAACAATCCATCTCTTCTCCCGCTTCATCTATAAGTAAATGGTAGGTCTAGGCCCTATAGCCTTGGTTATCAACCAGTCTAGAAGAAGAAATAATTCAAACCAGCTTGGAGAGGATTAGACTCCGTCAAGTTATCTTTCAGAAGGCACAACGCGGTCTTTAGTAAACGTTATATCCCTACGATTCTAATTGGTCACGGTCATTGCTCGATATCATTTGCTGGTGTGAAAAGAAATAAAATCATGTCTTCAAGCACTGTCGCCTGATGTCACGATATAATATCGACGTCAGCTTTTCATAATAGTTCGTAGATATAGAAAAACACATGATTATTCTGCAATGTTATTGGCCTTGACCCGATATCTCGGCTTCAGTAATTTTCCCCACCGCCATTAGGTAGTTTTCCTGTGTCTTTCTAATAAATACTTTCACAGTAACACTTCCAATGAGCTGTCCTCTTTGGTAGGGCTTTATGAATTTAAGCACAGTACAAGAATACAGCAAATACCCTTGAGAAAGGCATTAATCCGTCGCTTCTCTCTCCAGATATGGGTTGAATAGCAGGACAGATTGTTTTCTATAGCCTTAGTTGGCAACTAGTCTACCGTATGACACTTAACTGACTGACTAAGAAAATTGACAGATAGGTCACTTTTACATTTGAAATGGTTAGATAGTACCGTAAGTTCTATGCTAACAGTTTCTTTATCCATTTCTTGCATGTCGAACTCTCTTTTGGTTCCTTGTTTTCAACTTTGTTCTAAAATTTAAATGCAATCTCAATCGTTCTCTTCTGGCTTCTTAATTCTTGTTCTATCATTGTTCTCTCCCTTTAATATTTTCCTTTTCTCTTTTTCTTTCCAATTTATTATTCCCCTTGTATCTTAGGGACTTTATTGTCTTGGATGGCTTGAAATATAAACTAGAGTAGCATCGTTGAATGCAGAAACGTTGACTTTACCGACAAAAAAGATTTAGCTATGCACCAATGTCTTAGGGAGTAGGGGTTCCAACTGACACCAAATCATTCGAGTTTCGATCCCGGCTGGAAACAAGTGTATGTCTAGGCACACTGATGATCTGTGATACAGCGAAACAGGCAGGCGCGTGGATGACTATTATATATTGTACTTTAGAACACGTACAATCTACTACAAAATTGTATATTTTGTTTCGGCATTGAAAGAACAATGTCTCATCAGGTAGTTAATGATGATGGTAATAAACGTTACTTTTACAAAGAAAATTTAAACAAATGAGACATTGTTCTGTCAATGTCGAAACAAGATGTACAATTTTGTAATAGATTGTAGTTTGTACATGTTCTAAATTATAATTAATAATAAATATTCATTGCGCTATTTTTATATTGAACACTGTTTTAAATAAATTTTTGAACGTTGCAAATATTTTCTTCGTTCCTGATTCATTTGGATATATATATATATATATATATATATATATATATATATATATATCATTCGTTTTTGATTTGAATATTGCTGGTACATCTGGTTTGAAGCTCCTGCTATAGATTGTTGTTGAAATAAAAACAAGAATCTGCAATGTTATTGATCCTGACCTGGTATCTCAGCTTCAGTCCCTTTCCCACTGCTGTAACGTGGCTTCACTGTGCCTTTTTTATAAATACTTTTACTTTCTAGTGAACTTTCTTTATTGATACCATTTTAGTTATTTTATTGTACATAAAATTTCTAACTATTGTAATTTATTAATTAGGGTTAATTTTAAAAAATATGTTAATTTTATTCCCAAACCCACAGACAAATTGTACATATGGGAACTAGTTAGTATGTGGTGATACCGAGCAAGCGAGCGACCTGATGTTTGCCCTCAGAGATCCAGAAAGCAAATGACCAAAACTGGTTTCTGCGCATCTGGGCTCCCCGCAGAATTTCCGGAGGTAAACCGAAAAAAAAAAAAAAAAAAAAAAAAAAAACCTCAAATTCCTTTTACGGACCTGTAGTGGAACTCTGGATCCTAATTGGTCATCAAAACTCAAAATTCAAAATACGTCAGAAAGACGGTTTTTTCCACAGCTAAAGAAAAAATCTTGTATTTCATAGAGACTATGAAGTATCGTGGTAACTGTAGTAAGAATGATAAGTAAGAATATATTGTTTTGATGCATGGAATATGGTAAGTTGTAGGTTGTTTGGGTCTAAGTTTAAGTTTAGGATAAGACAGACTGAAGACCAGCCTACCCCATCCCCTATTTTGACCCTGTACCACGTTTTCCTGTTATTGCACAAATTAGATAATACTTTCCTCTTTGGTACCTTGGTACCTAGAGTTTATGAATTTAAGAGCAATACTTGACTGGCGGTGAGGTCTCATCATTTTACAGTTGAAATGGCCAGATGTAACCGTAGGTTCTATGCTAACATTTTCTGTTCTTTTTTTGTACTTTACGCTTGTGGAACTCTCTTCCGGCTTCTTGCATCTCAGGTAAATTTGATCTTCAAAAATCTAAATGCAATGTCAATCATTATCTCCTGTTTTCTAAATTTCTGTTATTTTCTTGTTTTTATGTCTGAATAAGGTTTACTTTTTCTTATATATTTTCACAATCAGTAGCCCTCTGCATCTTAGATGCTTTCTTGCCTTGCTTAGAGTAAATGATTAAAAAACATCTCAACAAAGGGTTTAGTTTTCTTTGACTATTAACCTTTTTCAGGTTATTTAATGCTGGATTCATCCGTACTGATGATCTGTGATACAGCGAAACAGGCATGCGTGTGGATTACTATTATATATATATATTTATTTAGTTTATATTGTATTTGTTGGGGTGTCACCCGTTTTTACACACCTATTGGATTCTTCCTAAGTATAAAAATAATCCTACCAACAGAGAACAGCAGCTGAGTCTGTTGTAGTTAGAGTTGGTGTTTGTCAGAGCAGTTGAACCGCCGCTCGTTGGTCAGCAAGAATATAGACTATTACCCGGACCTACTTCTTGTATATATTTGACTCCTACTAACAAGTGTTCCTGAATCTACTAACCGTGTACAAGTTGTATATCTTTTATTCAATATACTTACATTTTTCCTTTCATATCTGTTTTTGTCATTATTATATTGTGTAGTTTTCTAAACAAGAATCGACAAAAGTATTTTAGAACATGTACAATCTACTACAAAATTGTATATTTTATTTCGATATTGAAAGAACAATGTCTCACCAGGTAGTTAATGATGATGGTAATAAACGTTACTTTTGAAAAGAAAATTTAAAAAAATGAGACATTGTCCTTTCAATGTCGAAACAAAATGTACAATTTTGTAGTAGATGGTTAGACATTTGCTTTGTTTATACGAATTACTAATTGCACAAGTCTCCAAAAGGTAGTCACATGTTTTAAATTATAATATGCTTATAAATCCGCTACTATTAGCCATTTACACAAGCTCGATAGGCAGGTTATGCATTTCTTTTCTCTGTCTCTCTTGACGTCAATATATTCTACGAGTGTCAAATTTTCCAAGCCCTCTTTCCATATTATGCACTCACTTAATTTAAACTGTCCCCTTCTGAGGCTACGTAAAAGTATTGTTTTTGTATGTGTTTTCTCTAAAACTTCTTCGTTGTTCGCGCGTTCAGTTAATAGTATTCTCAGCATCCTTCTGTAGAACCACATTTCTGTTGGCTAAAATCTTTTCTTCACCTGTGAAGAGATTGTCTATCATATCAAAGGATCGATATTACGTAACTGTTTTTCTTTTTTTCGAAAAAACTTTTCTGTTCGTTTTGATACTTTGCTTAACTTTTGGAAGGCATCTTCCGATCCCCTTACTCGTCTTCAGATTTCGATGTCGCATATTCCAACTCCTGTTAAAATAATTCCTAGATATTAAAATTTTTCTACTTGCTTAATTTTGGTACCTCTAATTTGTAATTTACATGTTGGGCTATTTCATTTTTTTTTATCATCATTTCACCCCAAACAAAGCTGTACTGCCACTGGTGCACAGGGGGTTACAGCGAGAAAAGTTGGAAAACAGAAAAGAAAAAAAACGGTACAGGTGTTGAAGAAGGTGTAAGAGAGAGGTGGGAGCCAAGGAGGATGGTAATTGACGTTAGACTAAAACCTTGGATCCTGGGCATGACGGTAAACTGCATCCGACAGCAAGGCCTCTGATTGGGAGGTTGTGAGGGGCATGGAACCACCTCTTAATTGCTTTTGTTCCCAGGTCCACCCTAACTCGGAGTGGTAGCACCTGTAAGAGTCCCAGCTATGGGCAAATAGTTAACGCACAAACTGGTGTCAAAATACTATGAAAGTATAAAAATACACTTTTATAGAAATATATATATATAAAAAAAAGACTTTTATAGAAAAATATACACTTTTGAAGGAAAAGTATTACCAACAATACATTTTTGAAGGAAAAGTATTACCAATAATACATTTTTGAAGAAAAAAAGATTCGTAGTAAAACACTTTTGAATACGAGACAATTTCAGTTTTCTAAAATAAAAAAGAATAAGAACAAAAAAATCATTAAAATCTGACTAAATCAACCTTCTCACTATAACCGAACATTTAAAGAAAATACCTTAAACCCCACCTTTTTTGCGTTAAATAACCCACAGAGGTTGATATGGCGTTAAACAAAACTCAAACTTAAACCTTGTGGAAGCGTAAGAAATAAAGTTCCATAGACGGGGATTGCGAGAAATGAAACTGATAAAAAAGTAGTGGCGGTTACATTTGACTATTTTGACGGTAAAATGATGGGAACTAGTTGCCAATCTAGTTGCACAAGTAAATTCATGAGGGAGGGTCATCAAGGATGAAAGCTCGTCAGACAGAATCCGTGAAAATAATTGTAGAAAAGACAGCGTAACTCACATCTCGTCGCTGGGGAAGGGACTGAAGGTGAGGGTTAGGGTTAGGGTTAGGGTTAGGGTTATATCGGAACCAATTACATTGCGGATGCTCCTTTAGATTTCGTCGAGAACCCCGAGATGAATAGCAGGGGCACCCGACCAGATATGGCAACAGTATGCAATGCATGGACGGATGGTAGATTTATAAATGTGCAAGATGGATTCTGACGAGAACCTCAAGATGAATAGCAGGAGCACCCGACCAGATATGGCAACAGTATCCAATGCACGTATAAGTGTTAGATTTATAAATATGCAAGATGGATTCTGACGAGAACGTCAGGATGAATAGCAGGGGCACCCGACCAGATATGGCAACAGTATCCAATGCACGTATAAGTGTTAGATTTATAAATGTGCAAGATGGATTCTGACGAGAACGTCAGGATGAATAGCAGGAGCACCCGACCAGATATGGCAACAGTATCCAATGCACGTATAAGTGTTAGATTTATAAATGTGCAAGATGGATTCTGACGAGAACCTCAGGATGAATAGCAGGGGCACCCGACCAGATATGGCAACAGTATCCAATGCACGTATAAGTGTTAGATTTATAAATGTGCAAGATGGATTCTGACGAGAACCTCAAGATGAATAGCAGGGGCACCCGACCAGATATGGCAACAGTATGCAATGCACGGATGGTAGATCTATGTTTAGTCTTTTCTTCTTGCTTTTCTTTTAATACCTTCTTCAAGAGACCCTGTAGTTCCTTTTCTGTGTCAGCCATCAATAAAGCGTCTTCTACATATCTAATGCTAAAATTGTGGCTACCAATAATGAATAGTGGTAAGGCTTCGGATTTTATCAGGATTGTTTCAGTGTAAAGGTCAAATAAATCCGGCGAGAAGACATATCCTTGTCTTACGCCCCGTTTTCTTTTTGTGCATTTACTGAATTCATTCTCTATCCTCGTGTAGACGGTTTTCTCCCAGTATAAGCTTTGTATTATTCTAATATCTTTACAAAATAAATCAAGCTTACTTAGAAGTTCTATAGGTGTATATAAATCTCTCGTCATTATATTTCTGGGAGTGAAGGAGCCATGTAAAGGGAAACACTTAGCCTGTAGTTGACGAAGATATATCTGAAAAGGTGAGCTTATTCAACCATAGCTATATAGCCAAAGAAAGGGAGATTGACATTGGATCTAGTCGAAGTGGAGTCACCTTTATTTAAAGCGACTGTCGTGTCGGTTGATGATTTGTTGCTTATGCGAAGAAAGGGTAAAGATTAGGTTTAAGAGGCGCGAAAAGAGAGAGAAATGCTGAAAATAAGAAAAAGAAAGAGAGAGAGAGAGGGGGGGAGGAGAGAGATAAAAAGTGAGGGGCGTACGGCGAAAAGGCGATAAAGCAGAGTTAGAAAGAAAAGACGAATGAGAATAAGGAAGACAAAGAAACGTCGGCGATAAAAAAAAATAAAAAAAAACAGGAAAAAACCCCCCAAAAACGGGACAAAACGAGAAAACTTTGCCGTGTTCTCGTAAAAAGAAAGAAATAAAGATATGAAAAAGCAAAGAGATATAGGAAAAGAGAATGAGAGAACAAAGAAGAGTAATTGAGAAAAGAGAGAAAAGGAAAGTTAACGTAAGAAGAGACACAAAAAGAAAGGATAAGCTAAATAAGAGTAAGAGAGAGAGAGAGAGAGAGAGAGAGAGAGAGAGAGAGAGAGAAAGAGCGAGAAAATACGAAAGCGGTGAAGGGAGAAAAAGAGAATTAAAAAAGTGATATACAATAGGAAGAGAAATGAAAAGCAAACAAGATTTAAATATGAAAAAATTAATTCTCTATTCAAAATTTTAATTCTGAATTCAAAATTTTAATTCTTTATTCAGAAATTTAATTCTGAACTCAAATTCATACAGAATTGTCTTAAAACATGCATAGCATTAATTAAGTGTTTAAAAAAGCAAACTTATCGATTTAAATACGAAAAAATTCATTCTCTATTCAAAATTTTAATTCTGTATTCAAAATTTTAATTCTTTATTTAGAAATTTAATTCTGAACTCAAATTCATACAGAATTGTATTAAAACATACATAGCATTAATTAAGTGTTTAGAAAAAGCAAACTTAAGATTTAAATACGAAAAAATAAATTCTCTATTCAAAATTTTGATTCTCTATTCAAAATTTTAATTCTCTATTCAAAATTTTATTTCTTTATTCAGAATTTAATTCTGAACTCAAATTCATACAGAATTTTATTAAAACATATATAGCATCAATTAAGTGTTTAAAAAAAGCAAACTTATCGATTTAAATACGAAAAAATAAATTATCTATTCAAAATTTTAATTCTGTATTCAAAATTTTAATTCTGTACTGAAATCCGTACAGAATTGTTGCAAAACACCCGTTCACGCCTTGTGGTATATTATTTCTTGACTTTGACGTTTTATCATCTTTTATCCTTTCTTTGACACCCCCTGTACCCCCGCTTTTCTCTCAATTTAACCCTCCTGAGCACTAGTGACGGCCTTGCCTTGCTTAGGGGGAAATAATTAAAAATAGCAACAACAAAAAACAAAAACAAAACAAAACAAAACAAAAAAAAAAACATAAAACATTTCCGAGGAAAGACATGAACCTCATTCTTTATCGTTTAATAAATAAAATTTATTTACCGAAATAAAATAAAATCGAATTTAATAATACCTGAACTTTCCAGGTTTCTCCAAAGACACCTTTTATTTATTATGTTTGAATTAACGCTTCTTTTGCGTTACCTTCTCCACGGTTTTGAATTCAGCATTCATAGTAGTCCTCATTTTAAATTTAATGCAATTTTAAGCTCTGCATGAGGATACCATTTTTCAAGCCGATAACCATTACGCTACCAACACATCCAATTATCTCATATAATAATTACTAACATAGCATTATGTAAGGGTTAAATATCTAGGGTAGTGATGAATATGTTAATGAGTTTAATTTTATTTTAAAAAATGGAATGTAACTCGTCTTATAGAATAGTGGTAATTTCAGAAAAAAAGCGTTAATTTGATTGTCTGAAAAATGTATTGCAATTCATTTTTCAGCCAATCAAATCTACATATTGTTGAAATAACTCACTTTCTCAATATGTTATTGTACAACATTATTGAAATTACTTCTTTCTTTCTTTCAGGTTTTCTTTCTTTCTTTCTTTCTTTCTTTCTTATTTTTTCGCATATTACTTACTTCATTCTGGCTTTCCGTCTTTCCTTCTTTTTTGTATGTTTATCTTTTTCTTTTCTTTCTTTTTTTAAATTATTTTCTTTCTTTCTTTCTTTCTTTCTTTCTTTCTTATTTTTTCGCATATTACTTCCTTCATTCCGGCTTTCCGTCTTTCCTTCTTTTTTTTTGTTTTTCTTTTCTTTCTTTTTTTAAAATTCTTCTTTCTTTTTTTCTTTATTTCTTTCTTATTTTTTCATTTTTTTTTTGCATATTACTTTCTTCATTCTGGGTTTCCGTTTTTCTTTCTGTTTTGAATGTTTATCTTTTTCTTTTCTTTCTTTCTTTCTTTTTCTTTTCTTCCTTCATTCTGCTATTCTTCCTTTCCTCACTTTCTTCTTTACTTTTTACTGTCTTTCCTTCTTTTGCTTACCTTTTCCTTTCTTTCCTTCTTTCATTGCTTCCTCCTCTAGCCCTTCCTTACTTTGTTCTTTCTTCCTCCCATCTTTTCTCTTTCTTTATTTACTTTTCTTCTCTCACTTCTTTTCTTCTTGTTTTTCCTTCTTATATATTATTTCCTTCTTTTTTTAAATCTTGTTTTACTTGTTCTTTTCTTTCTATCTTTTCTTTCTCAATTCTTTCTTTGCTTCCTCTCTAGTTCTTCCTTATGTTCTTTATTCTGTCTTTCTCCCTTTCTTATTTTCTTTGTCTTTCTTTATTTACTTTTCTTCTCTCACTTCTTTTCTTCTTGTCGTTTCTTCTTTTATGTTAGTTCCTCATTTTTAGTCTTATCTTTTCTTTCTACTCTCTTTTATAGCTCGCTTATATCTTTGCTTCCTCCTCTAGTTTTTTCTTTCTTTCTTTCGCTTTCTTTACTTTCTTTCTCTTGTCTTTCTTTCTTTCTCTTGTCTTTCTTTCTTTCTTTCCTTTGAACTGTGTCGAATATTGTCGTATTTTGTTGACATTGAAGAAATACAATACCGCGCATTCAGAATGCAACATCTTGGATTGTAATTAATACAGCCGAATAAAATAGCCGTGGACGAAAATACACATCTTGAGTCTGTGGCTGGAACTCATTTTATGCCCACGCCGAAATAACGGAGCAGATATAAGAGAGAGAGAGAGAGAGAGAGAGAGAGAGAGAGAGGGAGAGAGAGGGGGAGAGGGGGGAGAGGGGGAGGGGGAGAGGGGGAGAGGGGGAGAGAGAGAGGGAGAGAGGGGGGTGAAGGAAAATAAATAAAAGATGAAAATTAGAAAGAATAATAAAACCCTCCCCCAAAAAGACAGAATAATTGTAAATAACAAAAAAAAAACAAACAAAAAAAAAAGCGAAAAAGGGAAATAAAATAATAAAAACAAGATGATAGAAAAGAAGTGAAAGAAAAGATACAAAAATTTATAGAAAAAAGAGAAAATAATGAAAAAAAAAAAAGTAAACCAAAAAAGGAAAACAAACAAAAGAAAAAGAGGAAGAGAAAAAAATGAAAAAAAGAAATTAAAGAGAGACGAAAATGAAAGAGAAAAAGGGATAGAAAAAAAAATGAAATAAAAATAAAAACAAATGAAAAAGTAAAGAAAAAAAGAAAAAGGAAGGAAAGAAAAGAAAAAAGAAAAAGGAAGAACGAAAATAAAAAGAGAAAAAAAAAGAAGAAAATATGAAAGAAAGAAAATAAGAAGAGAAAAGCCGCAAAATTGACAAGGACAAAGAAAAGGAAAGAAAAAAAATGAAAAAAAATGGGTTGGATGGAATTAGGAAGAAAGAAAGCAGGAATAAAAGATTATTTTAAAAGAAATCATCCGAAAGTCAAACAAAGAATTTTGTGCCGTAATATTAATTACAAGTCAGTTTCTTTATTATTCTATGTCGTTTGTCACATCAAGTTGACATATGTTCTCATCCTTGACACCTTGTTTTGACATTGCTCTTTTTTGGCTTTAGCTGATCGTCACAAGTCCTAGAAACATCTTCACTGGCTCGTCGGCAGTTGTTCATTGTGAGGAATTTGCGATTGTTTGTTTCTTTTCCATAAAAAAAATATACCACAATATAACAAGTTTATATTTGTCAGGCGAATGGTTAACGTCACGGTCTAATAAATATAGCTATTTAAATTTCGCATTCTTGGCTTTTGGGCTTAAATCAGTTGTGGTTCATTTTCGAATGAAACAGTAGAAATAAAAGGAATCCTGGTCCGTTGATCTCCGTTCTCCAGACAACACATCCGCAATTGAACTGACGGGTTAGGCTCAGGCGTAACACTGAGGCTTTTTAAATTTTACAACAATAAAACTAGGCTATTTGCACTATTAACATTAATCTGGCTGTTGTCCTCATATTTGTTACCATATTCCGAACGTTTCGGCTGTTGTACTCTCCGACCTTCTTCAGGTAATTGAAATTTTTGACTGAATCTTTTATTTTGTTCACCGGGTTAGATTATTCTCGTTATATGACTCATGCCTCTACAGGTGTCTTAATATCAGTAATCAGTCACTGGATCTAACCAAAGTTTTCATGCTCAAGGTTATATAGACCAGTGGATAAAAACGTTGGTTGGATCACTGACTTGATCCAGAGAAATGTGAGTTCAATTTCTTTCTAACTATTTATTTACTCTGCTGTACTCATATTTGTTGCCATATTCACGACTGTTGTACGCCCCGTCCCTTTTCAGGTTTTTGGAATTTCGAACCGAACCTTTATTCCGTCCACCACGTTAGATTGTTCTAGTTCCACGTACCATACCTCTTCCAGATATCTCAGTATCAGTTATAACTTTTTTAAAACTCAACTCTACAAGTTTTCCTTCACCTCTGCTGTAACCAGAATTGAACTCACAACGCTTTGGGTCAAGTCACTAGAATCAGCCAACTCTTTTCTTCACAGGGTAATGTGTTCTTGAGGACTATTGTTTGAAGTAGTACGGAACGTCAATATATATTTTTTTAATCATTTCACCCCAAGCAAAGCATTCCACTACCACTATTGCGCAGGGGGTTACATATGGGAAAGTGCTGAGAAAGAGTGGCTAGTTATAGGAAATGTCGGAAGGAGGGTGATAGACGGATGAAGATATCGAGGATGGGGGTTGGGTAGATGGGAAGAGTGCTTGAGAGAATGGATTCGAGTTAGGAGACGTCTATTGACCTTACATTTAAATTTCTGGAGTTTGTAGCTGTCGGGGAAGCAAGTATATGGAAGGGAATTTCACAGGTAGGAAGTGCGAGAAAAGAAGCTGTGAAAGTAGAAATTGCGGTTACATTTTATCTGTTTCACTGTAAAATAGTGTGACCTAGTTGCTAATCTAGTATCTCGTGCAAATTCATAACTAGGGGCCACCAGTGATCTAAGTTCATCGAAGCAGAAACCGTGAAAGTATTTATAGAAGAGGCAACAGGAAAGACACATCACGCCGGTGAGAGAGTGACTGCAGCCGGGCTGCTAAGTCGGTATCGATCACATTACAGATTCTCCGTTGTATTTTATCAAGAACCCCGAGGAGAATTACAGGAGTACCCGACCAGAAGTGGCAGCAGTATTCAATACACGGGCGGATGGTAGATTTATATATGTGCAGGATGGACTCAGACGGGAAAAATTCCGGGCTCTGCACAGAGAACCGACTTTCATAGCAGCGGATTTAGCAATGGATTCGATGTAGACATTCCACTTGAGGTCTGCTGAAAGTGTGACGCCGAGGAAGCGTACTGTTTTACTCTCAGGGAGGCTAGCCTGTTCAATGCTAATGGGAGGTAGATGCGATTGTGTATGATGGTTAATTGATAGCAGTTTCGTTTTGGAAGCATTTCTTACCCCAGTCCACCACTGATTGAGGGTCCTTCTCAAGCTCAGCAGCGAGGTTCGCTTTGTCGCCCACACCAGACTTTTGATCGAGGCGAGAGTAAAATGTGGTGTCGTCGGTGTACATGCCTACTTGAGATCTTATAGCATCGGGGAGATCGTTAATGTAGATTAGAAAGAGCGTAGGACCTAGGATAGAGCCTTGAGGGACACCCGCGTTCGTATGGTAGTTTTGGGAGACATGTCTGTTTAATACCGCCTTCAATGTGCGGTTAGTGAGGGAAGACTGGATTAGGTCAAACAAATGTCCAGTTATACCATAGCTCCGCAGTTTGCGCAGAAGGCCAGCATGCCAAACTTTGCAGAACGCTTTGGAAATATCCAAGGTAACGGTTCGAGCTTCGCCATTCTTGTCGAAAGCCTGGTATATATACTCAGTGATGGTCGTTAGCATATCAGCAGTAGACCTGGTGAAACGGAAACCATACTGTTTGTTCAAGAGGAGCCTGTGGGCTATGAGATGCTGAACCACCTCGGCGTTGATAATGGCTTTGATCGAATTACATATGCTAATCTTTCCAATTCTTAGTGATTATGTAGCGCTAATGGACGCGGTACAAAGTAAGGCGGTCCTCGCCGAGTCCTACAGGTTCCATTCTCTCACAACCATTTTTAAACTATTGATCCGAGAAAGCTGCTGTATACGGCAGACATATTTCTTAACGGATTGACCGCGCCATGCATGACGCCTAAATTAAAGTCTTGGTCAGAACGAAGCAATTTAAGACATACTCGATGTTCATTCGCCTTGCACAACGATAGATACGTGGTACATTTTTGGTTTGTTCCTCGAAGGCTTTTAACCCGTCAAACCAAACATCCTTAAATCCGTGCAAATGTATATGCTGAACTCAAATCGATAATTGTTTATCGACGAAAACTACCTTTTTTCATGTTAACAACCAGAAAAATATCGAACTTTTCGATGTTTATCTCACCCCGTAACCACGCTTCAAAAATGTTATTCACTGCAGAATGACTTCACGCGTAGTTTGCCAATTTTTCAGCCTATTTACTTCCTTTGTCCAATTACTACGCGAAAACTGAGTTCCAAAACAAAACAAATCGCGTAGTAATTGCAGTAAGGAAGTAAATAGGCCGAAATAAGTATACTACACTTCAAGTCATTCAGCGGTGAATCAGATATGAGAACGGTGGTAAGGGGTGAGATATAGTCAGATTTTATTTTCTGGTCGATAACATGAAAAAAGGTAGGTTTCTTCAATAAGCAATTATCGATTTGAGTTCAGCATATACATCTGTCGAGACATGATCGCCCAAGCGTGTATCACGTATGGCACTCAACTGACTGACTGATATACATTTGCACGGAAAGAAGGGTGTTTTCGAAAGATTTGAAGGGGTGAAATCAAAAGTTTTCCCAGATACGTTTAGAACATTAACCCTTTCACTGGTTTATCATTCGCGTAGTTGGGCGTAATTTCTCATATCCCGAATGCTTATCGCATTATTCGCTGTATAAGACGCTATAAGATCGAAAGTATGGGACACCCAGTGATGATCAAACTCACTAATAAATAAAGATTTCAGCGAGACAAGCACGTTAACCCTTACACAATATCGAGGTACCCAAAATGAAAAGCTAATGTGCTAAGAACACAACTGGCTGTTATGCCCGTTCGTTTGACAAATTAGCTGTTACCTTTCGGTGTTTCTATTAACAAATCATTCATATAGGAGGAATGGAACAACTGGATGCTGTTTCTGGATATGACAATAAACTGCATCCGGCAGTAAAGCCTCTGATTGGAAGGTAATAAGGAGCATGGAACAACTTCTTAATTGCTGTTGTTCCCAGTTCCATACTACCGCGGAGTGGTAGCACCTGTTTGGGTCCCAACTATGGGTAAATAGTTTATCCTCAAACTGGGCTCAAATTACTATGAAAGTACAAAAAATAGACTTTTATAGAAATATATACATCTTTGAAGGAAAAATATTACCAACAATACATTTTTTAAGAAAAAAAAAATTCTTACTATAACACACTTTTTAAGGAAAAAAATCTTACCAGTTATTCATTTTTTAATACAAAACTGGAAGAAATTTTCAGTTTTCTAAAATCAAAAGAAAATAATTACAATAATAATAGCAATAATAATAAATTTTTTCATCAAAATCTGACTATATCAACCTTTTCACTGTGAATGAACATTAAAAAATTACCTTTAAACCCCACCTTTTTGGCCTTAAATAACCCACAAAGATGTTGATATACCGTAAAACAAAATTCAAACTCAAACAAATGGATGCATTAGGAAGATTTTTACCATGGCCCTTTATTGAATTAATTTGAATAATTCGTGCGTAAAAAGAAGTCATAAAGCGATCAAGTTAATTTATAAATATAATATCAATAACGAAATAGATGGATGTGCGTTGTGGTGCAGTGACTAGCGACAAAAAATTCGGGAAGGCCAATTTCGAATTACGGTTGAACTCATTGCATTCATATTCACGCAAACACTTTTAGGAACGGTATGAATCTGTCGCTTCTCCTTCCAGATATGGGTTAAATATCAGAAGAGATTGACTTCTGCAGCCTTGGTTGACATCCAGTCTGCCTTAGAAAGTAATGACAACCTACTGCGGGAAAATCTTTTTCCCGATCAGTCATGTCACTTTCGAAAGAGTGAATCAAAGAGTGAATCACGTATGACACTTAACCCTCTAGGGCCATTCGTATCATATTTGATACAGTATGAAAACAAGCCTTGAAAGAAATATTTTCCTGAAAAGTTTTTTAAGAGAAATATTTTATAAATTTCAAATGAAAGCAGTACTGACTGCTCAGTCAATGAATACCAAATGTTTCCTTATAGGGAAATACTGTATCAAATATGATACGAATGGCCCTATAGGGTTACGTAGTAATTACTGGGGGATCTGTATATTACTTCATAACAATATAGAACTGATCCCCCACTTTATGCCCAGTAGAAGCCTTAACCCTCTAGGGCCATTTGTATCATATTTGATACAGTATGAAAACAAGCCTTGAAAGAAATATTTTCCTGAAAAATTTTTTAAGAGAAATATTTTATAAATTTCAAATGAAAGCAGTACTGACTGCTCAGTCAATGAATACCAAATGTTTCCTTATAGGGAAATACCAAATGTTTCCTTATAGGGAAATACTGTATCAAATATGATACGAATGTCCCTAGAGGGTTAAATGACTCAATGGATGTGACCGTGAATGACATTTTTTTTCTGTTATAATTTCGGATTCAATGATGAAACATTTGCTTATCTTTCCCAATAGCAGTGAGAGTAATGAGGATTTTCTGGGTTTTGAACCAAACAAAATATCTCAAAATTTTTATTTTATTTTATTTACAGCATTTTTTATTTTGGTATATTCAGAATATTTTATTGTGTTTAATATTTGGGTTTTAGAATACCATTTTAATATCAGATTAATATAGATTAATATAGATTAATACCATATATTATATATTATTCATATATTAATATAGATTAATACCATATATTATATATTATTCATATATTAATATAGATTAATACCATATATTATATATTATTCATATATTAATATAGATTAATACCATATATTATATATTATTCATATATTAATATAGATTAATACCATATATTATATATTATTTATATATTAATATAGATTAATACCATAGACTAATTTTTAATACGTCAATTATTGTTATTTAATAAAATCGTTCAAATAGAAATATAGTGTTGTTTCCAAAGCATTTAGTATTCAAAATATTGCTGATCGTTATGCTCTGGGGTGCGTTATATACCGAAAAAATTATCTGGTAACGAAAGAAAACATCCGTCCACGTCATGAATTCGGAAAGAATTATTTCCCTGTCTTTCATTCTTGAATGATTGATAAGTTTTCTACAGTGTATCAACCTCTGCATGTTATGTAAAAGCCCACAAATATTTTTATATTGTAAGAAATCTTTTTCGGGGAGACAATAATTACTTAATAATACAGGGTTACTAATTAACCCATAGCTGGTGGAGAAATGTAGATTTATACCTTTCCAAGTGAATATAACGAAAGAAGCTTGGGCGATCATGTCTCGAAAGAGACATAACTGACTGGGCAGAATATTATCGCGCAGTAGGTTGCCATTACTTTCTGCCGTAGTCTGGTTGCCAGCCAAAGCTATAGAATGCCAATATGTCCTGTTATTTAACCCATAACAGGAGGGAAAAACAGATTAATAACTTTTCCAAGGGTATTTGCGCGTAAGTGAATGCAAGGAATTAAACTGGAAATTGAACACGGCTTTCCGATTTCTCGTTTTGAACCGATATCCACTGCACCACAAAGTTTCTGGTAAATCATCAAGAAGGAACCTAGTCGAATGTTTCTGGTAAATCATCAAGAAGGAACCTAGTCGAATGTTTCTGGTAAATCATCAAGAAGGAACCTAGTCGAATGTTTCTGGTAAATCATCAAGAAGGAACCTAGTCGAATGTTTCTGGTAAATCATCAAGAAGGAACCTAATCGAATGTTTCTGGTAAATCATCAAGAAGGAACCTAGTCGAATGTTTCTGGTAAATCATCAAGAAGGAACCTAATCGAATGTTTCTGGTAAATCATCAAGAAGGAAACTAGTCGAATGTTTCTGGTAAATCATCAAGAAGCAACCTAGTCGAATGTTTCTGGTAAATCATCAAGAAGCAACCTAGTCGAATGTTTCTGGTAAATCATCAAGAAGGAACCTAGTCGAATGTTTCTGGTAAATCATCAAGAAGGAACCTAGTCGAATGTTTCTGGTAAATCATCAAGAAGGAACCTAGTCGAATGTTTCTGGTAAATCATCAAGAAGGAACCTAATCGAATGTTTCTGGTAAATCATCAAGAAGGAACCTAGTCGAATGTTTCTGGTAAATCATCAAGAAGGAACCTAGTCGAATGTTTCTGGTAAATCATCAAGAAGGAACCTAGTCGAATGTGGAACTCGGCTCGTCGATTCTTGCTTCCGAGTCGTTAACAGTTATGCCACCCGAACATCTTATGAGTTGCTATCTTTACGCAATTTTTACTGAACATTAAATGTTTTTTCCGTGTCATAAAAGAGTGAATTACACAATGACACCAAGAAGTAATCTGATTTCCCGGAGATTTTATGGTATAAAACTATTAATTCTAGTTACACATTGGATGAATAGAACGGAAAGGTTTTGTTTTGAACAATGCATTGAGTCGGTGTTACAAAGTTCTCTGTCCCTGTCGTAATTATAATCAGTCAGCCAGTTAAGTGTCATACGTGTTAAACGCTTGGGCGATCATGTCTCGAAAGAGGCATGACTGACTGAGCAGGAGATTTTCTTGAAGAAGGTTTCCATTACTTGCTGCGTTAGATTGATTGCCAACCAAGCCGATAGAACTCAATCTGTCCTGCTATTTAATCCATGGCTGGAAGAGTTACGATATTGACCTTAAAAACACGAACTTCTAGAGATTGATCTAACGAACGACTGCTACAAAGATTTACACTTTATTTTCATATTTTATCATTCTTTCCCATGTTCATATATCTGTCCCCACCTCTCTCTCTGTCTAGTGTTTTGTCTTCCCCATTCCTTTAACTCATCCTCCTCATAAAAACATATCACTTCTTCTTCTTCTTCTTCTTCTTCTTCTTCTTCTTCTTCTTCTTCTTCTTCTTCTTCCGCTGCTAAAAGCATTTAAGAATGATAGCAAATTAAAAGCCGGAAACAACCCAGGATGCAATACCGGAAGCAGGGACGAATTATTAACATTACGATTATTTTTTTTTTCCAAATTAAAATTAGTTCAACATCTGTTGTTTGTCATTTTTCTTAACCGTAAGGGCGTCTGGGCGCCGAGTCTAAAAACGAATGCGGAATAAGTATGGAAGATAAACTCACTAATTAAATCATATGCAGGATACACATATTCACACCACAAGCCACCATTTATAGCCGACATTAAGCTAATATATTATAGATGCACGAACTATACTGTCAAATATAAGAGACAATGAATGTCTATGATGTTTAATCATGAGCCGTTTTAAACATCGTATCTTGGCTTTAATTTCAGGTGAAAATATACAAAAATTCTCCAACATTTGGAAAATTTTTTATTAAGTTGGTTTTAAGCTTTCGGCTCACATGAGCCATCTTCAGAGAGGCTACAAGAACGTTAACATAAAAACATCCACCATCAAAGACGATTTTATCTTGTATTGACATAAAACTTTGCTAAGCAACAATAACAGTTACCAAACATAGCAAACGCAGTTCGTAAATTTGTAATGCGGTTCTATGAACTAAGTAAGAATATAAGGTTGTTTACAGACAGAAACACAATATATATATATATATATATATATATTACTCATCCACATACAAGCCTGTTTTGCTGTATCACAGCTCATCAGTGGGGCTAGACACATCCACTTACTTCTGGCCGGGATCGAAACTCGACTGATTCGGTGTTAGTCGGAGTCGATACTCCCTAAGCCATAGGCGCTTGGAATCGGTGAAAGGAAATTTTAACATGTTGTATATAAACAGTGTATACACACGCCAGTCGCCGAAAGAATTCAATTCATTTCTGAAGAGTCACGCATATAGCAGGAGTGGATTCTGTTTTTAAAAATTTTCTTCTCCAGAGAACTCAATCGTGATGAGAGCATAATATTATATATATATATATATATATATATATATATATATATATATATATATATAAGCATGCGGTGTAGATATACAAGAATCCAAAGGAGTATCCTGTGCAGACAGTGGTAGGATAACTCTGTAAGAGAGCTCTAAATATATATGTATATAAATACATATAGGGCAAATATAAGAAAAAAATTAGGCAGACACGTTATTTCATAGTAAATACTTATATATATATATATATATATATATATATATATATATATATATGGGCAGCAACCTTCCTTTCAGATATTTCTCATTGATTACGGTCGACAAGGAATTTTTAATTGATTTTTTATATAAAAATTGTTCATAGTTGTCCACAATTGTCCCATGGAATTTCGGCCACATTTATAGGCATTTTCAAGGCTGATAAAAGCAGTAAAATCGAACAAGTGACGACACGAGAAATAAAAAGGGAGGTCGCAAAAAGTGTGCATGTGTTTGTGTGTGTAAAAGATTTTGAAAAGTAATCTAAACTTATATATAAATGGAACTTTGTGTGTGCGTGTCTGTGTGTGTGTGTGTGTCCCTTACCTATAGACTCCGAAACGCTGAACCGATTTTCATGAAAATTTATACAGTTTTACTATAAGCGTCTGCGAGTGTTCTTAGCGAGATATTGTGTCGAGGTACCCCCGATAAATATCGAAAATCGATAATCGAAAAAATCGGGTGATAGAAGGAGAGGTCCGATTTTAATAAAATTTGATACACTCATAGACAAAGACATGAGAAACAATATTCAGAAGTTTCAAGATTGCAGTTTTTACAATAGTGCAGAAAATCGATAATATATATATATATATATATATATATATATACAAAAGGCAAGATATTTGTGTGTGTCTGTTTATCTGCCTGTATGTCTGTATTTTTTCAGCCCTTTTATTTTAGTTTTGCTTCGGGTTTGGCTCTAAGTAAGTGTAATTGTAGTTCTTAGTCTCAGCCATGATACCATTTACTCAGAGGACTTATTTAGCCTTCAAAATTCAGTTTAAGACGAAAAAAATTTATTTGATATCGATATCAGGAAATCAAAATTTGACTTACATGCATTCATTTTTTTTTCAGTCTAAGGTTTCGCTTTAATTAGAAACAACTATTGATTTTTAGTCTTTCGTGCTAACGTCCAAAGAGTCTGAGCTCCAGAGCATGGATTAGTTTTAAAGTTTTCATTACACCCGAGCAACGCCGGGCTATACCGCTAGTATATAAATAGCTCTGTGTATACTAGACTTAGCCCTGTTTCTTATTAAGATAATAATAATATTTTTATGCTTGTGTGTATTCCCATATGTATATATATATATATATTTATTCACATAACTCTCTCTCCTCTTTTTCTTTCACTATATCTTTCTCTCTCTCTCTCTCTCTCTCTCTCTCTCTCTCTATATATATATATATATATATATATATATATATATCTTTCATAAAAATACAAGGAAGATTTAATTGAAGTTTGAGTGAAGGAATATAAATGGCTATACAAAAGCGTACAAAAAGCGGTTGGGACGATACAAAATTACGGCCAATTTTTTTATATTCTTTAACTCCAACAAAACAAAAAAAAAATTGTTAGGGTGATAGAAGAAGTTAACAAAATATTAGTTAAATCTTCCTTGTGGGCCGAATTTAATGAAAAATGTCTGAAAGAAAGGTTGCTGCCCAAATATATATATATATTTTTTTTTTCAAAAATAACGTTTATTACCATCATTAAACAACCTGATGAGACATTGTTCTTTCGATGTCGAAACAAAATGTACACTTTTGTACTAAACTGTACTTTTTACATGTTCTAAACTATAATTTATAATAAATATATTGGACAGCAATATATATATATATATATATATATATATATATATATATATCACACACACACACACACACACACACACACACACACACACACACACACATATATATATATATATATATATATATATATGTATATATATATTGGTACAAACTTTCTTTAAAGTCTTAAAGTTTTATTTTTTCGTCTGTCCACCCACGATTTTTTACATTTGGCTAAATCTAACCCAGTCATTTTTGTGAAGAATTTTGGTCTGAAGAGCGGTCTGTAAGAACTCCGCGAAATAAGCTATTACCAATGGATTTATAAAGGCATCCAATTTATTTTCATTTTATATATAGTTTAAAATTTTGATTGAAATTCACATGATATCTTTGTGTCAGGCTCTTTCGTATCTATCTATCTATCTATCTATCTATCTATCTATCTATCTATCTATCTATCTATCTTAGTCTGTTCGTATCAAAGCTTTTAATATCTATATCTATATATATCTTAATCTTTTCATATTCATCTATCTCAGTTTTTACATATCTATATATATCTTAGTATTTTCATATCTATCTATCTATCTATCTATCTATCTATCTATCTATCTATCTATCTATCTCTCTATCTATCTATCTATCTATCTAAGCTTTTCAGATATATATATATATATATATATATATATATATATATATATATATATATATAGTGGTTTCCCAAGCGCAGCTTATATGTGACACAAAGCTGGAAGTATGGGGCAGCCAGTGAAAATCGAAATCACTATTCAGTTTTAATGATTCTAACGAGACAAGCTTGCTAATCATTGCACTACATCGAGGTACCATACACACACACACACACACATATATATATATATATATATATATATATATATATATATACAAATGAATAAGAACGAATAAAATAATTGCAACATTCAAAACATTAATTTAAAACAGTGCTCAACGTATAAATAGGGCAGTTAATATTTATTATTCGTTAGAACTTGTGAAAACTACAAACTACTACAAAATTGTACACTTAGTTTCGACATTCAAAGAACAATGTCTCATCAGGTAGTTAACATTGATGGTAATAAAAGTTTTTATTTAAAACTTTCCTTTAGGAACAACACATATTTTTTGTTACAGGTAAAAAGGATATTAAAATATTGGAGAAAGGAAGAGGGAAAACAATTCTGAAAATTAGATGAGAAATTAAGAAAAGGAAAAAAGAAAGAGGGAAAGGAAAAATACTGAAGAAATATAAAGTGAAGTGGAAAATAAGCGGGAAATGTAGAGAGGGAAAAACAATGGAAACGGCTAAGAGTGAGAAATTTTAAATGTTGACCGGAAGGAATTACAGAGAGATATTGACATCAGTTACCATGTTTCAGCTCAAATCTTTTGACATTTAAAAAAAAGTGGTAAATTAACATACACAAATAAAAAAAATTATTCATAAAAAGTAAAATAATGGATATTTAAAGAACGCAACGCGAAGATATAAATTCACTAGACCTAATAAAATAAATTAAAAAGACAAAAATTAAAATAAAATATTATAAACAAAAGAAAATGAACAAAAAATAAAAGAATGTATTATTAAAATAATAGGTCTTTTTGCAGACTTGATAGGTAGTTAAACCACAGCAGAAATTGAAATACGATAAAAATGACAACATAATAATAATAATAATAATAATAATAATAATAATAATAATAATAATAATAATAAACAATAGACCACCTAATCTCAGGCTGTTCTGTGCTTGCCCCAAACGAATATAAAAATCGCCACGATAGAGTTGGGCAATATTTACATTGGACAATGTGCAAACATTATGGAAAAGCTGTAAACAAACACTGGTATGAACATCATCCAGCACCGGTTACAGAAATAGAAGATGTAACCATTCTATGGGATTACACCATCTACACAGACAGAAAAATTGAAGCAAACAGGCCAGACATTATTGTTAAAAACCAGAAGGAGAAAACTTGTCTATTAATTGATATGGCTTGTCCAGCGGATTGTAACATAGCAATCAAGGAATTTGAAAAACTGTCAAAATATAAAGACCTGGAAATTGAAATAGAAAAAATGTGGAAATTGAAAACGAGAGTTGTGCCAGTGATAGTAGGTGCACTTGGAATGATAAAAAATGGAACAAAACAACACATTGAAAGAATCCCTGGAAACCCCAGCTTAAGAGATATACAAAAAATTGTCTTATTAAGTACAGCCCACACACTAAGGAAAACTTTATCTATGTCATGCTGGGGATGATAGGGAAGATAGAAAAACATGAAATGGAGCCATAACAACACGCCACTACCTGCCTTAGGTCTCCCCGCAGACTTGGTTGGTAGTGAGACCAAAGCAGAAATCGAAATATGATGAAAAATGACATAATAATAATAATAGAAAAAATAACAAATAGATAAAAATACAAATATTATAAGCTCTTGTTCCCTGTTTAGGATGTGGTTTCCGGCTTTCTCTTTTCCAATCTTTTCACTCTTTCCTTTTTTTCTTTTTTCAATTGGAGTAGATAGATTAAACTATCACCCGGTTGTCACTCCATCCACGTCTATTAAACAGGTGAAGAGACTCATCCCTTGTTTCCTGTTTAGGATGTGGTTTCCGGCTTTCTCTTTTCCAATCTTTTCAGTTTTTACTTTTTTCTTTTTTTTTTCAATTGGAGTAGATAGATTAAACTATCACGCGATTCTCACTCCACCCACGTCTATTGAACAGGTGTAGAGGTTCATCCGTTGTTCCCTGTTTAGGATGCGGTTTCCGGCTTTCTCTTTTCCAATCTTTTCACTCTTACCTAACCCTCTGCACATCAGTGGCTTTATCGCCTTGCTCGGGGTGATATGATTAAAAAAATACAAGGCTAAACACACTAACAGTAATTATCGAGTGTAATAAAATTACTTAAGGCAATAAATAGATCACAATTTGTAATAGGAAATAAAGATAGAACAACTTAAGAAGACAGGAGTAAATTATCAAGATTGTAAGGCTAACACTAATACCGTAAAATGCTTATAATTGCTTATAATTGCTATACCTTAAATACTAGCAAGATTATAAGGTTTATAAATGTTTACAATTTACTGTAGTTTCATGCCTTTGATTTAGTAATATATCACTTTTCATGTACTTTATAATTTCCATTTTCTCTTGCAGACAGAGGAAATATTGTTCGTTCATCGATGTAGAAATTCTAGCTTATCAGCTCGTGACGTTAAAAATCAGGCCACAGAACGTCGTGATAAGATAAGGCTCAAGTAACTGTTTAAGGAATGCACACCTCTCGTTGGGGATTCTTCGAATCTGCAATATGATTGAAAATTAACTCCCGATTTTTGTTTGGGGGACTCACTTTTTGCTCATAGATTGGACCCTAAGGGTCACGGAAACAGCAGTGGTTCCTACTATCCTCAAAACTTTCAATTTTTCAATCGTTGCTCGATGTAATTCATCGCCTTTGCGCAATGTTTTTCTTTTCACTCTTACTTGATATTAAAAATGTGTTGTGCTGTTTATCTTATCTTGTTATAAATGCTCGTAATAAATGAAATACAGACAAAACATCGCAAGCCTGTCTGTTTTCTATTGTTATATCTGTGATATAAACCATCTACATAAGTACTTACTAACTCAGTCAGTCAGTTAGTGCCATACGTGATACACGCTCGAAAAAGACATGACTGACTGGGTAGAAGATTATCCCGCAGTAGGTTGCCGTTACTTTCTGTGGTAGATTGATTGCCAGCCAAGGCTATAGAATCCAATCTGTCCTATTATTTGACTCATAGGTAGAGGAGGAAGATGGATTATATTATTAAGTAGTAATTAGTGGGGGGTCAGTTCATTACTTCATAACAATATAAAACCGATCCCCCATTTTATGCCCGGTAGAAGCCCTAATTATGTTTTCAACTATTATATACAGTCAGTCAGTTAAGTGCCACACGTGATACACGTTTTGGGCGATCATGTCTCGAAAGAGACATGATTGATTGGGCAGAAGATTATCCCGTAGTAGGTTGCCATTGCTTTCTGCGGTAGATTGGTTGCCATCAAAGGCTATAGAACCCAATCTGTCCTGTTATTTAACCCATAACTGGAGGGAAAGATATCTTAATATATAATATATATATTATTATAATATATTAATAAATTAATATCTTTCCCAAGGGTATTTGCGCGTAAGTGAATGCAAGGAATTCAAATGGAATTCGAACTCGGCTTCCCGATTTCTTGTTCTGAGCCGATATCCACTGCACCACAACACACATCCAGATAGATAGATAGATAGATAGATAGATAGATAGATATAAAATCCAAGGTAGGATCTGCAATGTAATCGATCCTACTTTGGCATCTCGACTGCAGTCACTTTCTCACCGACGTGATGTGGCTTTCCTCTCTCTTTTTTACAAATATTTTTATGTCAACTCCGACGTGCATTTTCCCCTGGTGCCCCGATCAGATGAATTTACTCGATTGGCATCAAGGCTATAGAACCCAATCTATCTTGTTATTTAACCCATATCTGAAGGGAAGTAACGGATTAATACCTTTCCTAAGGGTATTTGTGCGTAAGTGAATGCAAGGAATCAACTGGAATTTGAACTCGGCTTCCAGATTTCTTGTTCTGAGCCGATATCCACTGCACCAAAACGCACATCCACTTACTAACTACTGCAGCAGAAAAAGAAAACGGAAATACCTAAAAGACAAGAAGAACTTTGTTTCCTACATTTTCCAAATCATAACTACAAATGCTCTATCTCTGATGTTGAGCACGCTTTCTCTATGAATTAAACAAAATTTAAACAATATAACTATATTTTATACGTTCATATTCTACACCTGTGTATCTAGGATAATTGTTAGCGACACTGAAAACAAAACCGGAAATACGAGTTATATTTACGGCTAAGTGAATTATGTTCAATTTCTCATGAATACCTTTGAAAATGACGTTGGAAAATTAAATAAAATTAATAAATAAAATAATAATAAAGAATAAAAAAGATAAATATATTTCTTTATGTTGATAATAATAAAAGAAGCGGAAAGTATTTTGGTTATCTGTGCAATTTTATTAACTTACTTCCCCCCCTCTCTCTCTCTTTCATTTCCACTAACCAATGCACAACATATGGACATATTTTCGCAGAACTTCCACTGATAAAATTTAAAAAAATGTTTTTATTGGTCGTTCCAACTCAGCACAAAGCTGACTTAAACACATCCATTAAAACCGTTCTCATCCTTTCTTACCCTAACTTACTTGTGGGCTAGAAAAATAAAAGTTATACCCAAGTGATATTGAGGACTTTGTTTCCATACCTAAACACAATCACTCCCAGTGGAACATAGGCCATCAATGATCCTTTCTCATCGACAAGGAAGTTGTCGGAGCTTCCGTAACTTGTATGGTTGTGTTGACCCTACGAGAATCGTTTTAGCCTCCCGACAAGGTTGACTGATTGCCAACCTAGGCTATAGAACACAATTTATTCTGCTATTTAACCCATAGCTGGAGGGAGAAGAGATGGATTAATACCTTTTCTCGGAGTATTTACTCATAAGTGAATGCAACGAATTCAACTGGAATTTGAACTTGGCTCTCCAATTTCTCATTCCAAGCAGGTATCTACTACACCACAACGCACACTCTTTGTTTCTCTTCAGATTCTATCAAAGAAAAAGAATAAACTATAAGAATTTGATACAAATTTTACTTTGGTCGTTCCAACACAGCGCAAGTTTAGGTTGAGCTCAACCATGATAACGGTTCTTATCATAACTTACCATAAGTTACTTCTGGAGTAGAAAAATAATACAAAAACCCAAAACCATGGGAAAATTTGTTTTCTTACATTTTCTATATAAAAAGAATAAATGGTCCATTGTAGAAACCTAATTGTTTATATGTGAACACACACACACATACAATACACCAACGGACAGTTAATTACCATACATGATACACACTTAGGCGATCATGTTTCGAAATACACATGGCTGACTGGGCAGAAAATTTTCCAGCAGTAGGTTGCCATTACTTTCTACGGTAGACTGTCTGTCAACAAAAGCTATAGAACCCAGCCTGTTTTGTTATTTCATCCATAACTGGGAGGAAGAGATGGATTAATACATTTCCCAAATGTATTTGCGCAAAATTGAATGCAACGAATTCGAACTCTCAAATTCCCGTTTAATTTCGTTGCATTCATTTACGCACAATGATATACCAACACGCAACCTTAAATCCCATAGTTTCTTCCTTGTTCATGTTATTCCTAGGATTATTCTGTAAGAATCACATATCTGTTGCTTTGAGTCTTTTCTTCCTCGGTAAGGAAATTGTTCAGCATTCACACAGGAGGATAGATATGATACAGAATTTTAACTATCTTTTAGTTCTTTCTAACGACATTTTCCGGTTTCTTAATACTTTGCTTAGACTTTGAAAAGCACCATTAGCTAACCAAGTACGCCAAGGAATCTCTGCGTCGCACTTTCTGTCGTATGTTTTTATACTAAGACTTGCTCGGGTGTAATGAAAGATTTAAAACTAATCCATGGTCCTGGAGCTCAGACCATTTGGACGTTGGCACGAAAGACTAAACAGCAATAGTTGAAAAATTAATGGATGGAAGTCAAATTTTGATTTCTTGGTATCGATATCAAATCGATATCAAATTTTCTGCACTATTGTAAGAACTGCAACCTTGAAAATCGTTCCTTATGTCTTTGTCTATGAGTGTATCAAATTTGATTAAAATCGGACCACTCTTTCTATAACCCGATTTTTTCGATTATCGATTATCGATTTTCGATATTTATCGGAAGTACCACGACACAAAACTTAGCTAAGAACACTCGCAAACGCTTGTAGCACAACTTTGTAAATTTTCAAGAAAATCGGTTCAGCCGTTTCGGTGTCTATAGGTAACGGATACACACACACACACACACACACACACACACACACACACAGACACAAACACAGACAAAGTTCCATTTATAAATAACTTTAGATAGCAAGCGATGAAAGTGGGATGAACAATGAGTACAAAACACGATATTTTTTATATCTTTTGTCAGTTTTGACGGCGCACCCAGAAACTGATCATAATAATAATTTTACGACAGATTGATAAAAATCATTTATCTTTGTTGACTAGTGACACTTAGTACAATGACTTTGATATTTGTCTGAATTAGTTAACAGGTTATTAAGTTAACTTATCTTTTATAACCCTCAATCAGTATACGCCTCATGTACAGGTTAAAACTTAAAAAAAAAATCTTTGTCGCTTCATGATGTAGATAATCATGTCTCGCCAAAGATTATATTTTCTTTTATTATTAATTGTGGATTGTCGTATATTCTTGTGGAAATGTCAATTTCTGTGATTTTTATTTCAGAGTTTCTTTTCGATTAGAATGGTTCCCGTCAAAGAGTAAAACATTATCACATCTATCTAAAATTATTTATAAATGGAACTTTGTCTCTGTGTGTGTGTGTCTGTGTGTCCGTTACCTATAGACACCGAAACGGCTGAACCGATTTTCTTGAAAACTTACACAGTTCTACTATAAGCGTCTGCCAGTGTTCTTAGCTAGATTTTGTGTCGAGGTACCCCCGCTAAATATCGAAAATCGATAATCGAAAAAAATCGGGTTATAGAAGGAGTGGTCCGATTTTAATCAAATTTGATACACTCATAGACAAAGACATAAGAAACGATATTCAGAAGTTTCAAGGTTGCAGTTTTTACAATAGTACAGAAAATCGATTATATATATATATATATATATATATATAAAAGGCAAGATGTCTGTGTGTGTGTCTGTTTATCTGCCTGTATGTCCCTTATGCAAATCCACAATTTCGATTCTCACCAAACTTCATACAAATATTCTTTAGGCTGAGCTCCTGGACCATGGATTAGTTTTAAAGCTTTCATATGTGCGTTGTGGTACAGTGGATATCGGTTCGGAACGAGAAGCCGGGGAGCCGAGTTCGAATTACAGTTGAATCCATTGTATTCACTTACGCGCAAATACCCTTGGGAAAGGTATTAATCCGTCTCTTCCTTTCAGTTATGGGTTAAATAGCAGGACAGATTGGGTTCTATAGCCTTGGTCGGCAACCAGTCTACCGCAGAAAGCAATGGCAACCTACTGCGAGATAATCTTCTGCCCAGTCAGTCATGTCTTTTTCGAGACATGATCGCCCAAGCGTGTATCACGTATGGCACTTAACTGACTGACAACCGAGCAACGTCGGGCTATACTGCTAGTTGTGAAATGTGACTTGCCCTATGCATGCGTGTATAGACCTCTGACCTTCATACCTGATGGATCGTCGCCTGGGATTGATACTGAAAAGGTCTTTCACATGCACCTTGACATTACCACCCAAGCGGGATATATAGAGGAAGCTGGTCAGGTACTTAGTTGTGAAGTGTCTTTAAGACAACAATTTGTCATAAGACTGGTGATAATTATGATAAGAAAGATAGTGGATTAAAAATATATTGGAGGTCATATAATTATAAAATATATTATTGGCAATTTTACTATAAAATTTATTGTTATCACTTAACTATAAAAATGTATTGATTGTCATTTTACTATAAAATATATTGGTAATTTTACTATAAAAAATATTTTTGTCATTTTACGACTAATAATTTCTATATAAGTGAAATTTTGTTGTTGCTAATTTCACTACAGAAATGTATTGGCAATTATTTTTGTAATACTGGGTTGCTGGTATTTTTACAATAATAAAAAAAGGTTTGATTTTTGTTTACATGTTTGTGGGCGGTGAGATGATGAACTATTTCAGCATTGATTATAGCCTCGAATACTTTCCCGAATATCGGTAGAAGACTCATAGGGCGATAGTTGGATGGGTCCGAGGGTTCACCACAATTCTTAGACAGGAACGACTGAAGAGAATTTCCAGTATGCAGGAAAGCAGGAAGCAGAAAGGCAGTAGTTAAACAGTTTAGAGAGGACAGGGGAAAGTTCAGGAGCACACCTCTTAAGGACCATCACCGGGATTCCATCGTCTCCACACGCCTTATGGGGGTCGAGTTTTGAAATTACTCTGGATACTACTATTGTTCCTTTCTAACTAGTTTGTACTCCTCACTCTTTTGTAATTAATCTTTTTACATTTATGTAACCCCCTGCACATCAGTGGCGTTTCCGCCTTGCTCGGGGTGAAATGATTAAAAAGAAAAAAAACATCTATCGGTTCATAGCTAACAGATGCTATTAACCAAGTTTTCACTCTTACGTAGCCCTCTGCACATCAGTGGCGTTACCGCCTTGCTCGGAGTGATATGATTAAAAAAAAAATAGAATATTACATTTTTGTTTTTGTCTTTACTTCCTAACAATGCCTGTACGTCGTGTCCTTTCAGGTGATCATGGCTCTTTCCAATTTCCTTTCTTGTGAATTACTTAATAATTTTTTGTTATATCTCCTAAGCATTGTTTCTCCATTCATTTAATCAGACTCGCCAGGTAAGTGATTTCTTCTTTTTCGCTTGCCCTCAACATATCCTGTGAGTAAAACATTTTTCAAGCCCTCTTTCCTCATTATGTGTCCTATAAATCACAACTGTCTCTTCCTGGTGTTAAGTATAAGTGTTCTTTTTGTTTCCATTTTCTCTAATTTCTCCATTTGCTCACATGTTCGACAGAAGAGACAAGATTTAGTTAGTTGTTTTTGTTTAACGGCATCTCAACCTGGATGTCTTATTTAAAGCCAAAATCTAAATATGACAATTCAAATTTTATAATTCGAGAGCGTGACATTATTTCATGATTAAATAATACTTAACCGCATGTTTTTTTTTTATCCAAAATCTTAAAAAATTAAACAAAGAGTGAAACGTTGTTTCTCCTCACAAAAAATGAGATTAATCATTATAAATTGTTTTGTTGTTTTGACCATGTAAGGATGTGCGTTGTAGTGCAGCAGTTATCGGCTCGGAACGAGAAATCGGGGCTGCGTGTTCGAATTCTACTTGAATTCCTTGCATTTACTTAGGCACAAATACCCTTTGGAAAGGTATTAATCCTCTCTTTGCTCCAGTTATTGGTTAAATAACAAGTCATATTGGGTTCTGTAGCCTTGGTTGACAACCAGTCTACCGCGGAAAGCAATGACAACCTACTGCGGGATAATCTTTCAAGGCATGATCGCCCAAGCGTGTATCACGTACGGAAGTGATGTCTGAAATTTTACTATAGAATATATAGTGTTTTTTTTCTTTATATAAAGTAATATATATTATTGATTATTTTTTTATGAAAAATGTATTCCTGGTCATTTCGCTACAAAATGTATAATTGGTGTTTTTCCAATGAAAATATATTGCTACTATTTTACTATAAAATGTATTGCTACTAATTTTACTTTAAATATATATTGCTACTATTTTACTTTAAAAATATATTGTTACTATTTTTACTATAAGAATATATCCTTATTAAAAATGTATTTCTACTATTTTTACTTTAGCATATATTGCTAGTATTTTCTATAAAATATATTACTACTGTTTTTACTCAAAAATGTATTGCTACTAATTTTACTTTAAATATATATTGTTAATATTTTACTTTAAAAATATATTGTTACTATTTTTACATAAAAATATATTGTTACTATTTTTACATAAAAATATATTGCGACTATTTTTACTAAAAATGTGTTTCTACTATTTTTACTATAGAATATATTGCTAGTATTTCTATAAAATGTATTGCTACTGTTTTTACTATGAAATATATTACTACTATTTTTACTATAAAATATATTGCTAATGTTTTCTATAAAATGTATTGTTACTCTTTTTACTTTAAAATGTATTTCTACTATTTTTACTATAAAATATATTGCTAGTATTTTCTATAAAATGTATTGCTACTGTTTTACTATAAAAAATGTATTTCTTATTTTTACTATAAAATATATTACTGCTATTTTTACTATAAAAATATATCGCTACAAATTTTCTGTAAAGTGTATTGCTACAATCGTTACTACAAAAATGTAAATTCAACTATTTTTACTATAAAATTTATTTTTATACTTTGCAATTATTTTGATATTTACTTGGAAGTTCATAGTCATTTTTTATAGCTGGGACCCCCACAGTTGCTACCACACTAGATCAGGGAAATAACTACAAAGCCAAAAAAGAAGAGGAACCGATATGTTGGGTAGGAATTTGTAGAGATCCATAGTTGTCTATAACCTAAAAGAATATAAAAGAAGTTGCTAAAGTCTCTATATATGCCTTATATGGAAAAACAAAAATTATGGCATTCCAGATATTAGTATCAACAAATATAGAAAAACAATTATTTAAGACCAAAACAAAAATGTTTAAAATAGGCTATCTAAAATATATTCATTTTATGAGGGGGGTCGGATGAAAAGTACAGCATCAGGAATTTGTAAAACTGAATCTGTGACTTCGCCTTCCCCCCCCCCCCCCACACTTTTAACATCTGATTTAGCACCCCACCCGACATTTTATTTTGTGGCGCCGGACATGTAATAGCAATAATCAGCGAGAAAGCTCCTTAAATATTGCTCCACAGCTGGGTGCCTAAACATTTCTTAGACGCATTATACAAATTTTATTTCGGTTCTACGCCTGGAGGTTTAATCTCGATAAGATCGCAGAAGCTAACCACTTTTCAAAGAGAATAATTGGTGTTTACACAATGAAAAAATGTGCGTCTGTGTTCTCAGCAATAAAAAGATGGCGCCTCATTATCCGTAATCTTTAATTTTTTTTTTTTGTTTTTTGTTTTCTAATTGATGTTTTCCGTGGTATTTGAGTGTTTAATGTTTTTTAATTTCTCTTTTGAAATCGCTTTTTCCCTTTGCTTTTTCTTTCTTTTTTATGTTACTGCTGTACAAGTTGGTCATTCACGCATGCATCTAGGAACTGGCCTGTATCCCTTCTTCTTTTCCCATCTTCATATTATTAAAATGTTAGTTAAACATCATATGCTGAAAATTTCTTTTTAATAGCCGATTCTACTCTGCAAAATTTTTTTCTGGTTGTACATTCGAAGAAATTAACTTAAGTAGAAGTAAAACCAATGGTTTTATTAGGAAGTTTTTTCACTGGTATGTCTCTGCCAAATTTAATTTTGCATTGAATCTGTATTTCATACCTCGAATTTAACTAAGTCAAAATTTAGTAATTAAAAAAGAAATAGGTGTAGATAGTCTTTCCTATCTCCCGGTCCATACACCTCCAATTCTCGTGAACAAGAGTAGAGGCTCATCCCTTGTTTTCTGTTTAGGATGTGGTTCCCGCTTCCTTTCCCCTTCTCAGGCCTTAATTTTTTTTTTTTTTAATCATCTCACCCCAAGCAAGGCATTCCACTGCCATTATTGCGCATGGGGCTACATAGGGGAAGGTAAAGAGAAGGAGTGGTTAGACATAGGGAATGTCAGGAGGAAGGTGACAGATGAGTAAGGATAGCGAGGATGAGCGTTGGGCAGATGGGAAGAGTGTTTGATAGAATGGGAGCAGGTTAGTGTGTTAGGAGGTGTCTATTGACCTTACATTTAAACTCCTGGAGATTGTAGCCGTCGGGGAAGCAATCGTTTGGAAGAGAATTCCACAGTCGGGAAGTGCGAGGAAAGAAACTGTTGGAGTAGAAGTTACGGCTGCATTTTATGGGTTTCACTGTAAAAGGGTGGGATCTAGTTGCTAATCTAGTATCTCGTTCAAATTCGTATTTAGGGGGCACCAGTAATCTAAGTTCATCGGAGCAGAAGCAGTGAAAGTATTTATAGAAGAGACACAGGGAAGCCACGTCGCGCCGGTGGGAGAGAGACTGCAGGCGGTCTGCCAAGTCGGTATCTATCACATCTAATAGTGGTGCTATTTTGTGATATGTGTGGATGGTCGTAACGTCTCTTATCACAGAGAGTACCTTATTGGTAGTTTTCTCAATTGCTGCTTCTCGACAGGTAGTTGGGAATCCGTTCTCTTGCGTAGCGTCTCTGTAAACGCTACTCTGATCAAGAGTTGCATAATATCGAGGTTCTTGCAGTACAAAGGTCGCGCATAGAAGGGCGTCCCGGCAAGCACCTCTCGTAGGTAACCGCATGACCACCCTATGTTGCAGTCTACGCCAATTCCCTTCTCGTACATATCACTTTAGACGACCGACTGCTGCTACTACCTTAGGCTTTTTTGTTACCAATATATCACAATAAGTTGTGGTGATACCGACCGAACAAAAGCGATGAACCGGATGTTGGCTCTATGTCGACCAGAAAGTGAATGAATAAAAATCATCTCCGCGCAGGTGGATTTGCGCAGATGTTCCGATTAAAAATAAAAATTAATCAAATATCAAATTTCCATTTTGCGAGCCTACGCGAATTTTATTTACCAGCCAATGGGAAACTCAGAATCAAATTCAAGTATGAAAATCCAAAACAAGCTGTTTTGATCCAAAAGGCAGATATAAAAAGCGGAGAAAAAGCATCGTTAGACGGACCGAAGAAGACGGACGAGCTGATTAGCTTCTTTCTTGACTTAAGTCAAGCGGCTACTATGATGACCTCTTTCCTTCCCCTGTCTCATAAGTACTTACTGACCTCTTCAAAGACATTCCTCAAAAGTACTTACTGACTTAGTGACCTTAGAAGCGGCAACTTCAAAATGAACACCCCCTTACCTACAAGACGCTTCCACACTTCTCAGCCTTTTATCTTTTCAGCATTATATTTTCCATGAACATTCTAACCTCCGTTGGACTTATATTCAAGTATTATTTTAATTGTAAAAACATTAATTGATATGTGTATATATAAAATTTTTATTTTATACTCAAATTGCCTTTCTTGATTTTATAATCATTTTATGAATTATAGTGGGCTATCTACCCACAAGGCCAAATTCCGTTAACCTGCTACGGTATACTACTACCCTTCACTAGAACGGAATCCTGCTACCACTAGAAAAGAATAAATAAGATACCCGCTATAAAGTAACTAAAGATATAAAACTAAACCATCCAAACAAAAAAGATCTAAACCTCCCCAACATTTATTCTTTCAACAATCGTGGTATTCATATATCAATATCTGTAGCGTAGAATATTTCTTCTTTGAAAAGTTCCTAGATATCCTTGCTTTCTCTGAAACTAATCTTAACCCTGTAACCCCCTCCAATTTCTCGATTCCTGGCTACCTTCCTTTGTTTAGGAATAACTCTAATATCTACATGTATTGCCTGGGAGTTTATGACCACGAGCATCACCCGCTGGGTAGCGAATCTCCAGACCGTTATTTTATGTGCCTTTATCTGTCTCTACTAAACCCAATCAGCCATCTCTTCTTTCTTTACCGTTCCTTTTCCTTCCATTACTGTTGAGTGCCAGATAATATTCCTGATCATATAGACAAGGTCATTTCCATACTTCCATTTTCAAATATATTTTTTGTTCGGTGCTTAACACGTCTGGTGGCTTAAACACTCTGTCACTGATATTACTGAAATTCAAACCCTGAACTTCTCAATCACTCAATCTCTTACTCATATTGTGGAGTTTTTGACGCCTTTCTCCAGTAATCCTGAAGGACACATTCATCTTCTCGATCTTTTATTTACCTCTATCCATGACTCACGTCGTGCTATGCAGCTCTGCCCTTTTGACAAATATGATCACGTAGTAGCGTGCTTAAACTTTAATGTTCAACATGGCAGGTGGCTTAATTACTCTGTCCTTGATATGGCTGGTATCCTAAACCTGAACTGGTGGACTTCCCCATGCATTTCTTCAGTAATCCTGATGAATACGATTCTTTTCTCGATCTCCTGTTTATTACTATCCTTAACGGATATCGTACTCTGTAGCTCTGCTCTCTTAGTAACTTTGATCATGTGGTAGCGCTTGTAACATCTCTTTCAGCTCCACCAGCAGCCATGGACCTTTTACTAACATAACATACTTTTGTTATCAACTAGTTGGCGACTAGTTTCGTGTTTTTCGTCTTGCTGTCCCTTCGAATGAAGTTATGAATCTCCCTGTGTCTCTGAGGTCTCCGACTGGGTGAAAGCCTACATCGATGCTTTCTTTAAGGGCAAGAAAATTCTAAGTTAAATTTCGTTCATCTTTGTTCTCACCTGTATGCGCGGCTACTATAACTCACGAGAATCACTTCTTCCGGTTGTATCAGAGTGACCCGTCTATTAACAGTAGACGTATCTTTTTCTGTACTTGTAATGTGTTCTGTACTTGTAATGTGTTCTAAATGAGGCAATGTTATTCCTTCCTCTATTCAATCATTCAAAGTCCTGACATCTACAGCAGACACGGTTAAATGCTTTGGTCGGAAATTCTTTTCCAGCTCCAGACTTGTACCCACATCCGATTTCCCGACCGACAACTGTGGCGCTACTGAATGATACGTGCATAAACTCGTCTCTGGTCTTGAATATCATCTCTAAATTAGACTTTCATAATGCAAGCGGAGGCAATGGTATCCTAGCCGTCGTCCTAAAGGATTGTGTCCTCGTGCTGGCTCCAGTGCTCTCCAAATTTTTATGAAATCTGTGGAACCCTTTGAGCAATCTAATTATCGCCCTATTAGTCATTTGCCCCTTTTAGGAAAAGTATTTGGGGCTCTAATAATTGCGAAGTGGTTAAGCATCACATCTCTCACGACCTACTTTCTAACAAACAATATGGTTTCCATTTCGCCAGATCTACCACTGATGGGCTAACCATCATTACTGAATATGTATACCCAGCTCTTGATAATATCGGCGAAGCTCGACCTGTGGCTCTAGATATCTCGAAGCCGTTTGACTTGCTGACCTTCTACGTAAGATCCAATGCTACAATATTACATGACGATTGTTTGATTTAATCCAGTGGTTCTTATCAAATCGTGAAATAAAGTTTGTTCTGAACGGGTACGCTTCCAGGTCCTTTCACATGAACCCGGGTGTCCTCCAAGGCTCTACGCTGTTTCTGCTCTTCATAAATGATCTTCCTGATATCATCCGCTCTCAAGTAGGTATTTATACAGATGACACTACCATTTACTTCTGTCCCAATAGCAAATCCATCAGAACTAAAAAAGCAAACATGGCTGCCGATCGTGAAAAGAAACGCCAATCAGTGGTTACCTTGGACAGGAAATGGCTTGTAGATTTTAACGACTCCAAAACAAAACTGTTCTCATTTAACCACCACAGAGAAAATTTCCTGCCCGCCATCAGCATGACTAATGCTAGTCTCCTTGAGAACAACACACTGCCCCTCCTTGGCTTAACCTTTTCAACTAACTTGAAGCGAAGTGGCTACATCAAATCAGTACTTTCATCTACTGCTAGAAATATTGGGTCACTCCCTCGGACCAAAAATCACTCTTGCATATTTTGCTACGATTCGTCCGTGCGTTGAATACTGTTGCCAAATCTGGTCCAGTGCTTCTGCTATTCATCACGAAGTTCTTGAGACAATTCCCACAAGAAATCTATAATATAATTATGACTTGATAATCTCAACTTCAGTCATTTTCTCATTGATGTCACGTGGCTTCCCTCTGTCTTTTCTACAAATATTTTCATGGCAACTGCGTTGATGGGCTTTTTTCCTACTGCCCCGACCACATGAATTTAAGCGTGCTTCTGGATTGACTTCCAAGTCCCGCCACATTTACCGTTGAAATAATTAAATGTAACCATCTCTTCTACTCCAACAGTTTTTTTCTCACACTTTCCGCCTGTGGAACTCTCTTTTGCTTACTCGCTTCACTGAGAGCAACAATCTTTAAAAAATTAAATGCAACGTCAGTTGCCATCTTCTGCCTTCTTGAATCCCGTTCAATCTTTATCCTTTCTTAAATACCAATTTTACCCAGTCATTTATCTCACTTTTCACTTGTTGAAGCCCCCTGCCTACTAGTAACATTCCCGCCTTGCTTGGAGTAAAATGATTTAAAAAATATGTTTACTTTGCTCACTTCGGCACACGGCCACATTTAAGGAACAATTTGCTCATCCCATCAAAACTGACTCGCGAGAAATTCAGCACTAAGCTTCCTTACACATTTCCATTGGAGATTTTGATGTAAAAATTGAGGGTATATTTACGTAAAATTGTATAAGGCTTTCGAGGAAATAATGACTGCTTTTTTTTTAGAATTCATGTCGTAAAGAATACCGTAAATTAAAAAAGTTTCCCGCCTATTAAGTTTTGTTCAGCAACTACAAAATTATCATCGCTTTCACTATTGTTTCATTTGGAATGAGATACAATATTCTAAACTAATGTCAAGTTCGGTTCCACGCATTGCATTATTACATATTATTTCATCCCCAAGCAAGATAATAAAGCCACAATGATGCAATGGCTCACTGAGTGTTAGAGAATCTGAGAACGGCTTTGCGTGGGTTTCATAATTATTGATAAAGACACAAAAGTCTCAACGACTGTTCCGGGTCATTTACAAAGAAGATTTTTTTAATATTTTCGGAATTCAAGAACAATTAATAATATTGCCCCATATAAGATGCTAAAGCCACTAAAACACAAGAAGTGACTGATTGTGAAAGAATACGAAAAAGAAAAACATTATTAAGTAGAAAGGACAATAAAAGAACAGATATTATGAAGACGGAAGTTAAGGATTGTCATTACATTTAAATTTTTGAAAATCATAGTAAATTGGAAAGAGAGTTCTACAAACGAAGGAGACACTTTTAGCATAGAACGTACTGTTATATGCAGCAATTTCAACTGTAAAATGATGAAACTTTGCTACCAATCTAGTACTGCACTTAAATTGTACAAAACATTCTTTCTTGCCATTCTTATTACGTGATTTTCTAAGCATAGCTTAGAAGTAGCACGGTAACGATAGTAAGTATCACCCAGTGAGGTTCGAATTCACAACTCAGTCGTAATTGATCTAGGGAGACAAGCTTGCTAATCATCATACCACACGGAAGTGCCCATGATTTTCTAAGCGTAACTTAGTTTTGAGACAAGACCGAAAGTATGGGGCACCTAGTGAGGATCGAGTGCCATAGAGAAGAGTTCATCAGAACAATCACTATGAATGTATTTATAGAAACATTACAGGGAAGCAGCGTTACCGCGATGGGAAGATGACTGAAGCTGAGATGATAGGTGAGGGTCAATAACAATATAAAAATATCAGTCAGTTAAGTGCCATATGTGATACACGCTTTGGGCGATCATGTCTCGAAAGACTGACTGGGTAGAAGATTATCCCGCAGTAGGTTGCCATTGCTTTCTGCGGTAGACTGGTTGCCAGCCAAGGCTATAGAACCCAATCTGTCCTATTATTTGACTCATAGGTAGAGGGGGAGGAGACGTATTATATTATTAAATAGTAATTAGTGTGCGATCAGTTTATTACTTCATAACAATATAAAACTGATCCCCCACTTTATGCCCAGTAGAAGCCTTAATCATGTTTTCAACTGCTATATTCAGTCAGTCAGTTAAGTGCCATACGTGATATACGCTTGGGCGATCATGTCTCAAAAGAGACATGACTGATTGGGCAGAAGATTATCCGTCAGTAGGTTGCCACGCTTTGATCCCGACCTGGCGGCTCGACTCCAGCCGCCTTCTCACCGGCGGGACGTGGCTTCACTCTATTTCTTCCACAAATATTTTCATGGTTTCTACTGTGACGAACTTGGGTCACTGGTGCCCCATCACAAGAATTTACTCGTACAACCAGATTGGCAACAAGGTTCCACCCTTTTACAGTTAGATCAACCAAATGCAGGCGATAACTCTACTCCAGCAGATTCTTCTTTTTTGCACTTCCCGCCTTCCATATACTTGCTTTCCTGACGACTACAGCCTCCAGGAATTTAAATGCAATGTCAATTCCCATCTCTTATCCACTTGACTCCAGTCCTTTCTACATCACCCTATGCATCTTGTTCTTTTCCTTTCTCTCTACTTTTGCAACTGTCTTCACTCCACACATCCTTCTCTTGCTCTTTCTCTGACCCCACCTGTAACTGGTTCGTCTTTTCTTCACTCTCTTCCTGCTTAAACTTTTACTCTCTTATGTAGCCCTTGCGCATCAGTGGCTGTACCGCCTTGCGTGAGGTGAAGCGATTAAAGAAACATATAGTCCGATACCACTGCTATATATTTCGAGATTCTTGATAAAATCTAGAAAAGAATCCGCCATATTATTGGGTCTGAACTGATATCTCGGTTTCAGTTACTGCCGTAATGTAACTTCTCTGTACCTTTTCAAATAAATACTTTTAATGTAATTGTTCTAATGAACTTTCCTCTATGGCACCTAGACTCTATGAATTTAAGCACAATTTTATTCTAATGCTTTTTATTCCCATTACCACAGACAAATTGTACGTATGGGAATTAGTTAGGACTACATATAGACCACGAGGTATTATGGTGTAGTTAGAATAGTAAGTAAAAATTTGCTGTTTTGGATGAAGGAATACTGTAGTGTGTTTGGGTCTGTGATTGTGGCTAGTAAAGTTTAAGATAAAACAGATTGATGACGAGCCTCCTCTTTATCCCCACTTTTAATATTGTGCCACATTTTTGTAGTTTTCAAAGTAAATATTAGTTTCCTTTATGTTACCTAGATTTTATAAATTTATCTGCAGTACTGGCTTAGCAATAGAATCTCACCGATTTACAATTGAATTGACTAGATGCAACCGTAAGTTCTATGTTAACAGTTTCTTCTATCGCAATTCTCGCTTGTGGGTTCTTGATTACTCTTCGTTTATTGTTCTCGATCCTTAATAATGTTTTTATTTTTTATTTTTTTTTACACTCATTAACCCCCTTGTGTCTTAGTGTCTTTGGTATGTTGCTTGAGATCAAATGATTAAAAATAAAGAAAAAGTATGTGTTGTGGAGGAATATCCTGTCTTACCCAGGAATGGGTATGGCCCAGATTATAAAAGACCGGGACGAGAACGAACTACAAAGTGTTCGTGACTATACGAGAGTCTTCGACATTACACGGGAGTGATCGAGAGTCTTCGTTGTTATACGAGAGTTATCTACGTTAGTCGAGAGCCATCGGCCTTAGACGAGAGTTAGACGTCACTAGACGGAAGCCTTCTTCTCAAAACGGACGCCTACGTCCTATACAGAGACATTGTCTTCTTGATTGTTATTCTTGTTAACTGTTCATTTGTGTACCTGTATTTGGTTTATCAATGAGGTATAATAAATCTCTGTGTTAAAAATTATTTATTGCACTATTCTTTCTCTGTTTATCCTCTCCCGGGATATAACAATATGTATGGTATTTTAAATCTCATTGTTCTTGGATTTCGGAACTAGTCAAACATTGCTTTGCTAATGATAGAAATTTAAATACCTGAGAAACATTCTAACAGAGGATGGAAAGTCCGACACTTAGATCCGAAGGCGCATTTGTATGGCCAAAGACGCATTTTTAAAGCTAATCAGAGTATTGCGAGACAAGAAGATTTCGTTGGAGACAAAGAAAAGAATACTGGACTGTTATGTAATCTCTGTTCTCCTATATGGCTGCGAATTCTGAACAATCTTCTGAAGGATGAAGAAGATCTACAGAAGGATGCTGAGGATACTATGAGCAAAACATATGAGGAATGACAAGATTTTGGAGAGAATGCACACGAAAAAAGAAACTCATACTTGGCATCAAGAAAAGACCATTGAAGTTTCTGGAACATGTAATGAGAATGGAAGGCTAGGAGAACCTGATACTCACGGGACGGATAGAGGGAAGGAGAGGCAGGGTGAAGTAACGCGAGACTTACTTTATGGGCTTGAGCAGGTGAAGGGGGAGAGTGTTCTGCGAGATATATGAAGGAGAAACTTATTAAGAGCTACAAGAGATAGGGACAAGTGATCGCTTACACCCTGAAGGGACACGGTACAAAAAGAAGAAGGAGAAGACCAGAACGCAGGTTAAGAGATTTGTGTCTTTATCAATGTTGTAATGGAATGCTCTTATCGCCTATGTAGACTGACTATATTATTAACCATATATAGTGAGCACAGGAGATACCTGTGACTTACCTTGGCAAAGAGGCTTGCTCACGGTCTGAGCAATAAGTCCTGAGCAAGCACTCTTGTTCACCTCTGCGTCCAAGCAGAGAGAGACCCAAGCGAAGGGTAGAATCTCGTTTTGGTTGAAAAAACAAGAGCTCGATTAAGCCTTAAGCTGAGTCTATGGGATATTTTTGGCTGCGTTTCAGATGCCCCACATAAATTGACATTGTATCACACCTACCTTAGTGGGAAGGCGACAAATACCCTTGCATCGGCAACGAGACTTGTTTATGGATTGAGCGATCAATCTTGAGCAAGCACTTATGTCCACCACTCTCCGTCTGACCAGAGATAGACCCAAGCGAGTTTCGACCGAACAGTAGAATCTCGCTTCGGTTCATAAAACAAGAACCCGATCCAGTCTTAATCTGGGTCTACGGGATATTTTTGGCTGAGCTTAGAGGCTCGAAATTCCCACATAAATCAACCTTGTGTCACACCTGCTTTAATGTAAAGGTAGCAAATACTCTGGTTTCAGAGGCTTGCGTACGGATTGAGCAATCAGTCCTGAGCAAGAACTCTTGTCCACTTCGCTGCATCCGAGTGGAAAAGGACCCAAAGAAGGTTTCACCGAAGGACACAGTCTCGTTTGGGTAAAAAAGACAAGAGCCCGACCCAGCCTTAAGCTGCGACTGCTGGACATTTTTGGCTAGACTTAAAGGCTCGGAATTCCCACATAAATCGACCTTGTGTCACACCTGCCTTAGGGGGAAGGTAGCAAATGCCCTTGCTTCGGTAATGAGTCTTGCTTACGGATTGAGCGATCAATCTTAAGCAAGCAATCTCTTGTTCAACTCCTTGTTTCCGCGCAGAGAGAGACCCAAAAGAGGCTCCGCCGAAGAGTAGAGCCTCATTTCAAAAATCAAGTCCCCGGCCCGGCCTTAAGCTAGGTCTACGGGATATTTTTAGCTGTGTTTAAGGTATCGGGATTGTTACATTATCTGACCTTCGGACACATCTGCATTGGTAAGAACGTAGCAAATACGCCTGCTTCGGCAATCACTGGTCTGCCACTAGATTCCCTGTTCTGCTGTAGTGTAATTTCTTTAAAACTTTCTTTAATCTACGCACTTGTTGCTGTTCTTTCACTCGACTACCACCTTGTCTGTTAGTAACCTCTTTAAAGGATACAAGAATTAATAATTATGGAACCAATGCCCAAAAGGAAATTATTCTTTTGTTGATGTTTACAATAGCTATTCAAATTGTTTGAATGCATTAAAGGGGGTTTTCTACTTTTCAGCGTTGAGGATTGGGTATAGCCGATCTGACGTCACTGTCTTTAAAAATGAATTATAAGTTTTTGCCAAAAAAAATTAATACTTTAAACGACAGTTTTTCATTTATTCTTAAAATCAAATGTTACACCTTTTTTTAAACTGATGAAATAGCGTAAATTAAAAACTTGAATTATAAAAAATAAATCATAAAAATATATGCAATATGCATTCTTAATTTACATCGATATTTCTGTTTACATCTCCAGAACTTCAATTCAGAATTACTTTTACGCGTTGCGTCAAAAATAAAAAGGCATACATCGTGTATAACTTTGCCTCTAACACGCTTTGATAAAATATTTGCTGCCATTACGAATGAGAGGGTTTAAAAAACTAAAAAATTTAAGTTTAACCAAGTTTTTAAAGTCTATGCAAAATTTGGGCGAATTGAAATGTTTGACAATAAAAACGATTACGAATAGAATATCTAGCTTGACTGTTGAGAGAGAGAGAGAGAGAGAGAGAGAGAGAGAGAAAGAGAGAGAGAGAGAAGAAAGAAAGAGAGAGAAAGAATGAGTGCGAGACAGAAAGAAAGAAAGAGAATGAAAAGAAAGAAAGAGAGAGAGAAAGAGAAAAGAGAGAGAGAAAAAGAGAACGAAAGAAAGAGAAAGAGAGAGAGAGAGAGTGAGAGAGAGGGAGGGAGGGAGGGAGGGAGTAAGAGACAGTTAACGACAATGAGCCAAACAAGGTAACTTCGTAATTACTAATCCGAAGCCAAAATTCCTCTCGTCAAAAAAAAAAAAAAAAAAAAATCCGATGAAATGGCTACACCACTTTAGTAAAGCCGCCGAATGGCTAACGCCATCGGATAGGCTATACCGCCGAATGGGCAACGCCACCGAATCGGCTATACCGCCGAATAGGCAACGCCACAGAATGGGCTATACCGACGAATGGGCAATGCCATTTGATAGGCTATACCGCCGAATGTTCAACACTACCGAATGGGCTATACCGACGAATGGGCAATGCCATTTGATAGGTTATACCGCCGAATGATCAACACTACCGAATGGGCTATACCGACGAATGGGCAATGCCATTTGATAGGTTATACCGCCGAATGTTCAACACTACCGAATGGGCTATACCGACGAATGGGCAATGCCATTTGATAGGCTATACCGCCGAATGTTCAACACAACCGAATGGGCTATACCGACGAATGGGCAATGCCATTTGATAGGTTATACCGCCGAATGTTCAACACTACCGAATGGGCTATACCGACGAATGGGCAATGCCATTTGATAGGTTATACCGCCGAATGTTCAACACTACCAAATGGGCTATACCGACGAATGAGCAATGCCATTTGATAGGCTATACCGCCGAATGTTCAACACTACCGAATGGGCTATACCGACGAATGGGCAATGCCATTTGATAGGCTATACCGCCGAATGTTCAACACTACCGAATGGGCTATACCGACGAATGGGCAATGCCATTTGATAGGCTATACCGCCGAATGTTCAACACTACCGAATGGGCTATACCGACGAATGGGCAATGCCATTTGATAGGTTATACCACCGAATGTTCAACACTACTGAATGGGCTATACCGCCGAATGAGCAATGCCATTTGATAGGCTATACCGCCGAATGTTCAACACTACTGAATGGGCTATACCGACGGTGGGCAATGCCATTTGATAGGCTATACCGCCGAATGTTCAACACTACCGAATGGGCTATACCGACGAATGGGCAATGCCATTTGATAGGTTATACCGCCGAATGTTCAACGCACAAATGGGCTATACGACGAATGAGCAATGCCATTTGATAGGCTATACCGCCGAATGGCCAGCACTACCGAATGGGCTATACCGACGAATGGGCAATGCCATTTGATAGGCTATACCGCCGAATGTTCAACACTACCGAATGGGCTATACTGACGAATGGGCAATGCCATTCCAGTCGGCTATACCGCCGAATATGCAACACTACCGAATGGGCTATACCGACGAATGGGCAATGCCATTTGATAGGTTATACCGCAGAATGTTCAACACTACTGAATGGGCTATACCGACGAATGAGCAATGCCATTTGATATTCTATACCGCCGAATGTTCAACACTACCGAATGGGCTATACCGACGAATGGGCAATGCCATTTGATAGGCTATACCGCCGAATGTTCAACACTACCGAATGGGCTATACCGACGAATGGGCAATGCCATTTGATGAAGGCTATACCGCCGGATATTCAACACTACCGAATGGAGTATACCGACAGATGGGCAATGCCATTTGATAGGCTATACCGCCGAATGTTCAACACTACCGAATGGGCTACATACCGACGAATGGGCAATGCCATTTGATAGGTTATACCACCGAATGTTCAACACTACTGAATGGGCTATACCGACGAATGAGCAATGCCATTTGATGAAGCTATACCGCCGAATGTTCAACACTACTGAATGGGCTATACCGACGAATGAGCAATGCCATTTGATAGGCTATACCGCCGAATGTTCAACACTACTGAATGGGCTATACCGACGAATGAGCAATGCCATTTGACGGCTATACCGCCGAATGTTCAACACTACCAGAGATGGGCTATACCGACGAATGGGCAATGCCATTTGATGGGTTATACCCGAATGTTCAACACTACTGAATGGGCTATACCGACGAATGAGCAATGCCATTTGATGGGCTATACCACGCCGAATGTTCAACACTACTGAATGGGCTATACCGACGAATGAGCAATGCCATTTGATAGGCTATACCGCCGAATGTTCAACACTACTGAATGGGCTATACCGACGAATGGGCAATGCCATTTGATAGGCTATACCGCCGAATGTTCAACACTACTGAATGGGCTATACCGACGAATGAGCAATGCCATTTGATAGGCTATACCGCCGAATGTGCAACACTACCGAATGGGCTATACCGACGAATGGGCAATGCCATTTGATGGGATACGCACACCGAATGTTCAACACTACTGAATGGGCTATACCGACGAATGAGCAATGCCATTTGATAGGCTATACCGCCGAATGTTCAACACTACTGAATGGGCTATACCGACGAATGAGCAATGCCATTTGATAGGCTATACCGCCGATGTGCAACACTACCGAATGGGCTATACCGACGAATGGGCAATGCCATTTGATAGGTTATCCCTGCCGAATGTTCAACACTACTGAATGGGCTATACCGACGAATGGGCGGCTATGAGCATTGACTATACCGCCGATATTCAACACTACTGAATGGGCTATACCGACGAATGAGCAATGCCATTTGATAGGCTATACCGCCGAATGTGCAACACTACCGAATGGAGCTATACCGACGAATGGGCAAGCTGTTTGATGAGTTATACCACCGAATGTTCAACACTACTGAATGGGCTATACCGACGAATGAGCAATGCCATTTGATAGGTTATACCACGAATGTTCAACACTACTGAATGGGCTATACCGACGAATGAGCAATGCCATTTGATAGGTTATACCACCGAATGTTCAACACTCACAAATGGGCTACCGACGAATAGGCAATGCCATTTGATAGGCTATACCGCCAGAAATGTTCAACACTACTGAATGGGCTATACCACGACGAACAGGCAATGCCATTTGATAGGCTATACCGCCGAATGTGCAACACTACCGAATGGGCTATACCGACGAATGGGCAATGCCATTCGATGGGTTATACACCGAATGTTCAACGCTACTGAATGGGCTATACCGACGAATGAGCAATGCCATTGATGAAGGCCCGCCGCGAATGGTACTAACACTACTGAATGGGCTATACCGACGAATGAGCAATGCCATTTGATAGGCTATACCGCCTTGAATGTACAGCACTACCGAATGGGCCCATACCGACGAATGGGCAATGCCATTTGATAGGTTATACCACCGAATGTTCAACACTACTGAATGGGCTATACCGACGAATGAGCAATGCCATTTGATGAGCTATACCGCCGAGAATGTCCTTTACAGAATGTGGTATACCGACGAATGGGCAATGCCGTTTGATAGGTTATACCACCGAATATTCTAGCTTACTACTGAATGGGCTATATACCGACGAATGAGCAATGCCATTTGATGGGCTATACCGCCAGATGTTCAACACTACTGAATGGGCTATACCGACAGAATGAGCAATGCCATTTGATAGGCTATACGCCGAATGTGCAACACTACCGAATGGGCTATACCGACGAATGGGCAATGCCATTCGATGGTTATACCACCGAATGTTCAACACTACTGAATGGGCTATACCGACGATAGAGCAATGCCATTTGGTACGGCTATACCGCCGAATGTGCAACACTACCGAATGGGCTATACCGACGAATGGGCAATGCCATTCGATAGGTTATACCACCGAATGTTCAACACTACTGAATGGGCTATACCGACGAATGAGCAATGCCATTTGATAGGCTATACCGCCGAATGTTCAACACTACCGAATGGGCTATACCGACGAATGGGCAATGCCATTTGATGAGCTGTCCCGCCAGATATTCCAGCGCACCGAATGGGCTATACCGACGAATGGGCAATGCCATTTGATAGGCTATACCGCCGAATGTTCAACACTACCGAATGGGCTATACCGACGAATGGGCAATGCCATTGATAGGCTATACCGCCGAATGTTCAACGCTTTCACGAATGGGCTATACCGACGAATGGGCAATGCCATTTGATGAGTTATACCACCGAATGTTCACTACCGAATGGGCTATACCGACGAATGGGCAATGCCATTTGATAGGTTATACCGCCGAATGTTCAACACTGCGAATGGGCTATACCGACGAATGGGCAATGCCATTTGATGACTATACCGCCGAATGTGCAACGCTACCGAATGGGCTATACCGACGAATGGGCAATGCCATTTGATGGGTTATACCGCCGAATGTTCAGCACTACGAATGGGCTATACCGACGAATGGGCAATGCCATTTGATAAATTATACCATAGAATATTCAACATACCGAATAGGCTATACCGACGAATGGGCAATGCCATTTGATAGGTTATACCGCCGAATGTTCAACACTACCGAATGGGCTATACCGACGAATGGGCAATGCATTTGATGAGGTTATACCGCCGAATGTTCAACACTACCGAATGGGCTATACCGACGAATGGGCAATGCCATTTGATGAGTTATACCGCCGAATGTTCAACACTACCGAATGGGCTATACCGACGAATGGGCAACGATGCAGTGAGCTATACCGCCGAATGTACAGCACTACCGAATGGGCTATACCGACGAATGAGCAATGCCATTTGATAGGTTATACCGCCGAATATTCAGCTTACTACCGAATGGGCTATACCGACGAATGGGCAATGCCGACATTAGGTTATACCGCCGAATGTTCAACATACCGAATGGGCTATACCGACGAATGGGCAATGCCATTTGATGGGTTATACCGCCGAATGTTCAACACACTGCCGATGTGGGCTATACCGACGAATGGGCAATGCCATTTGATAGGTTATACCGCCGAATGTTCAACACTACCGATGGGCTATACCGACGAATGGGCAATGCCATTGATAGGCTATACCGCCGAATGTTCAACACTACCGAATGGGCTATACGCCGAATAGGCAACGCTACCGAATGTCAAACGCTGCTGAACGAGCTACGTCGCTGAATAGGCTTTGCCGAAACGTCCCATTCCCCACAAAAACCTTATTAAAATGAATTTCTCTCTATATTTTTCCTAATCAGTAGATTAAAAAGAAAAAATAAATAAATAAAATGAATGACATGCAATAAAAGAATTTTAGTAGTCTCTTTAAAAAAAAAAATAATGGATTAAAGAGAAAACATGTCATAACATGTTTTGGAACGAGGCCCTCTGATAAATTTAATGCTGATTATAAAAAGATATCGAAAATTTTCTCAGAATTAAGTCTCCGAAGTTTTTGGCTATGAAGCGTTGTCATTATCATAATTTTTTAATACATTTCTTTCATCTTATTTTGTTGCTTATTTGCAATAAGTAGTAAGTAGACACATTAGACTTAAGTTGCCTACATTTTTTACTCGAAGCATTGTTATTGTTATTTGTTTTCATTTGCATATCTTTTAACAAAAGTTTGTTTGTGTACACCTAGAAGTAAGTGGATATAATAGTCTTTAGTAGTTTGAATTTCTTAAATGAATCATCGTCATTATTAAATTTGTGTAGAATATCATTCATTTTAATTTGTTGCTCTTTTTACACTTAATAGTAAGTAGGTGGAAAAGTTTTAAGTTGTCCAAATTTCGTAAATATATAGTAAACACGAAATTAAAAGTAACTATCTTCTCTTCTTCACTTTTACAAAAATTCACAATTACGTGTAAAATCCTAATTATGACGAATAGAAAAGGGTTGACGCCGCACTGAAAGAAAAAGACGAAACCGGATTTCGCGATCAAATGTGAAATTAATTTTCTAACCAATGAAAGAAAGCAATTTACAAAAGGGAGAGAAAAATTAACAAGCCTATGTTAAAAGGTCTTTAGGTATAGAAAGAAAGAAAGAAAGAAAGAAAGAAAGAAAGTCGAATCAGTCAGTGAAATTGAAGCAGCTATATCATACACCAGCATTATGTGACAAAAACTTCAAACACTGCCCAGGACGCAAGGTCTCGACACACATTTGTTCTCCTTTTTCCCTCGTGCTATTTTCTTTTACCTCTTCTTCTCCATCCTCAGCATTCTCGCAGTCAACAAAGAAGAAGACAACGACAAAAACAACAAGATACTTCAACTGTCTCCTTAAGACTAACGTCCGATAAGTACAATTTCCTTTATTGCTTCACCTTCCTTTTCACTTTCTCGCCGGCCATAAAAAAGAAGAGAACACAGACTTTATTAAACACATTCGCTACCTACAATTAGAATTCTGGACACTTAACTGCTATTTCTAATTGGAGATTTAACTCTTACAAATTGATTAACTCTCTACATTTTCTTTCTAGCATTTAATTTCTACAAATTGGTTTTATTCTGTTCTGTTAATCCAATTCTTCTTTAACATACAAAACAAAATATTTTATTCTTCCACATTCCAATATCCAATCTTCCACATCTGATGATCTTCTGATAAACCCTACGTTGTGGGGAGTTTGGTTATGTTTCACACAGGGCCAATTTAATAAACATTCAACTATCTCCCTACTACTTCAGATAGAGAATTGTCATTATTATTAATTTTTGCTTTTTCATCTTATTTTATTTAATTGTTACAACTTATTTTAAGTAGATGCAATAGTCTTAAGTTGTCTGAATTTCTTACATGAAGTACTGTCATTATTATTAATTTTTGACTCGTATTTCTTTCATCTTATTTTTGTTGCTTGTTTACACCTAGTAGTAAGTAGATGTAATAGTCTTAAGATGTCTGAATTTCTTACATGAAGTATTGTCATCATTATTAATTTTTGACTCGTATTTCTTTCATCTTATTTTTGTTGCTTGTTTACACCTAGTAGTAAAGAGGTGTAATAGTCTTAAGTTGTCTGAATTTCTTACATGAAGTATTGTCATTATTATTAATTTTTGACTCGTATTTCTTTCATCTTAATTTTGTTGCTTGTTTACACCTAGTAGTAAGTAGATGTAATAATCTGAAGTTGTCGGAATTTCTTACATGAATCGTTGTCATTATTTTTCATTTTTGACTTGTATTTTTTTCATCTTATTTTGTTGCTTGTTTACACCTAGTAGTAAGTAGATGTAATAGTCTTAAGTTGTCTGAATTTCTTACATGAAGCATTGTCATTATTATTAATTTTTGACTCGTATTTCTTTCATCTTATTTTTGTTGCTTGTTTACACCTAGTAGTAAGTAGATGTAATAGTCTTAAGTTGTCTGAATTTCTTAGACGATGCATTTTCGTTATCCACCGAAGAATCAGCCTAATGAGCCACATAACAAAACTCACCATCCAAAATCTGATGAATAAAGCGTGCATCAGAATTTAGCCAAAGATAGGACAAGAACAGAAGGGGTTCGTCAAAAACACCGGAACAAGGAACGCAATATTTATGCCAAAATGTTATCAGAAAGAGCAATACAAATACAGAAGGCCGTGTACCTGTTTTTATAGACTTCACAAACGCATTCGACAAATTAAGTCATAAATATCTGTTAGATCTGTTCAGCAACCTTAACATATTCGAATTCGAATATTAGAATTATCAAGAATCTTTCATCATTTATCCATCACACCCAGATTGTGCATAGGGCAGCAACTTATTGTTGCTGTTTCTGTAACAAACTTTTTTTTACGGGACAGGGTTGTTAGCCCTGGAGGACCAGTGGACCATTCTTGGCGCTAACGTTTACAGCACCTGGTATTCCCAAATGGTCACCCATTTAAGTTCTGACCAGGCTCGATGTTGCTTAACTTCGGCGATCGGACGGGAACCGGTGTATTCAACACGATATAGCCGTAGACATCAAGAATCTCTATTGGCATCAAACTGCCTGCATACGGATATGAATTGAATTATGTAAATATAGAAAAATAGAAAGAGGCGTAAGACAAGGATGTGTCTTCTCACCGGATGTATTCAACTGATACAGCGAGGCAATTCTGAAAGAACTAGAAGTCCTGCCAGGATTCAACATCTGTGGCCACAATCTTAACAATGTAAGATATTCAGATGGCACAATGCTGATAGCAGACACGGAAAGGAAACTACAAAACATCCTACTAAATGTAGCGAAGGAAAGCGAGAAGAAAGGACTAAACTAAAAGAAAAAATGCATGGTCATCAGCAAAACGAACCCAAAATGTAAATTACAGGTCAAGGATACTAAAATCAAGCAAGTCAGTCAGTTTAAGTGCCATACGTGATACACGCTTGGGCGATCATGTCTCGAAAGAGACATGACTGACTGGGCAGAAGATTATCCCGCAGTAGGTTGCCATTGCTTTCTGCGGTAGACTGGTTGCCGACCAAGGCTATAGAACCCAATCTGTCCTGCTATTTAACCCATAACTGGAAGGAAGAGACGGATTAATATCTTTCCCAAGGGTATTTGCGCGTAAGTTAATACAATAGATTCAACTGGAATTCGAACTCGGCTCCCTGGTTTCTCGTTCCGAGCCGATATCCACTGTACCACAACGCACATAAATCTTTACATCTGTAAGTTACTTGTTCACCACGGAAGCCTGGCATTGAACTCACAACTTTTTGGGTCAAATCACAGAAACTAATCAACGTCTATATCCACTGGGCCATGTTTCCCTAAGCAGTGGTGAACAAGTCACTTACAGGGTTAGAGGGAGATAAGTCATGACTACCAGAAGAGGCACTACTACGCAAGGAATGAAGTTCATATACCCTAGTGATTGTAATAAAGTGTTCAGCTCAAAATTCCTAGCATCTGAAGAAGGTCGGAGCGTACAACGACCGAAACGTCGTATAAATGGCAACAAAGATGATGTCAATAGTCCGAGTAATGCAAATACAGTAAAAATTCGTTGGAAACAAAAAAAAAAGAAAGATTTCTGAACTGTTATGTGATATCTGTTCTCTATATGGCAACGAACGCTGGACAATCTTCTTAAAAATGAATAAAAGACATGAAGCAACAGAAATGTAGTTCTACAGAAGGATGCTGAGGATGACTTAGGCCGAACATAAGAACAACGACGAGGTTTTGGAGAGAATGGAAACTAATAGGAAACTTATGCTTAACATGGGGAAGAGATAGTTAAAATTTCTGCTGAATGTAATGAGGAAGGAAAGTTTGGAAAATTTGATACTCACAGGTCGTATAGATAAAAAGAGAAGACAAGTGAAAGCAGCGCATTGAATACTTAATGGACTTGAGCAAATGGATGACAGAACAGTGTTTGGGAGAAACAATAGAAGGACAAAACTTGTTAAGAGCTACAAGGTACAGGAAGATGTGAAGGGCAATGATCACCTACGTTCTAAATGAATATGACACATAAAAGAACGAGACTTAGAATAGTTAATCCACACAAAGCATATTAACAATGAGAGATTATTATGACAAATGTATTATAAGAAATGACAGCAGATTTAGTATGGAAGAATATATACCGCCAATTTCTCGGTAATGTTTAAAACGAAATCGAAACATTCAGATTGAGACGTCTAGATAAAAATAAGTCAACTTTTGTTGTTATAGCAACGCCTCTTGCTTTTGTTCTTTGCATGCAGCCTGCACAGGCAAAGTGCCAGCTTGATGAGGCTCGTGAGCAGGTTGAAATTAAATCCTGCGTGTCAACCTCACAGCAAGCGGTCCGTAAAATGCCGACCAAGTGTTTTCTAGGGAAATAAACAGTGTCTGTAACTGAGGCTCGGCTACAAATATTCTGTCACCAGCCACACTGGAGGTAAATTGGATGGAATGTTGACGTTCTTTTTTCTTTTTTCTTTTTTGGGTCGCTGCATGTCAGCAATTCGACATTCGGGTCGGATGTCATCATCGAAGATCACTCAAGTCCTGTGGGATTGTCACCCGCACTTTGAAGGACGACTGCTTGTTAGAACCGCAAATGAATACCCCCCATAGAATGCCCAATGCACGGACAGCAAAGGCATGAGACTTAAATAGAATAAACAGAGACAGTCGAAGACAATCGATCTAGACTAAACTATCGCCCGGTTCACACTCCACCCGCATCTATTGAACAGGTGAAGAGGCTCATTCCTTGTTTCCTGTTTAGGATGCGGTTTCCGGTTTTCTCTTTTCTAATCTTCTCACTCTTATGTAGCCCCCTGCACATCAGTGGCGTTACCGCCTTGCTTGGGGTGATATGATTTAAAAAAATCTATAAGGATTGACATTTGAATTAATTTTATTTAATTCATAAAAAGCGTGAAAATGTTGCATGAACGTGAATATGTTTTCTTCTTCTTTCTTATTCTTTTTTTTCATTTTCTTTTTTTTTCTTCTTATCCTCTTTCTTTTCCTCCTCTTTCTCTTCTTTATATTTTATTCCATTCTTCATTTCTTCGTCTTTTCTTTTCCTCTTCTCCCTTCTTTTATCCTCCTCCTCCTTTTTTTCTTCTTTTTTTAATTTTCTGTTTTCTTCTTCTTCCTCATTCTTCTCCTCCTCCTCCTCCCCTTCTTTATACTTTTATTCCATTCTTCTTCTTTCCTTTTCCTCTTCTCCTTTCTTTTATTCTCCTCCTCCCCCTTCTTCTTCTTCTTCTTCTTCTTCTCATCCTCTTTCACATCTTTGTCTTCTTCCATTCTTCTTCTTCTTCTCCTTCTCCTCCCCATCCTCCTCATTATCCTATTTCCCTTCTACTTCTCTTTCTCTGTCTATTTCTTTTATTCTTTTTCTTCTTCTTCATCTTAACACTCTTCTTTTTTCGGGTTCTTTCTTTTTCTTCCTGTTTCTTCTTCTGTTACTCCTTCTCATCCGTTATCTTTTCTCCTCCTCCTCCTTTTTCCTCCACATCCTTGTGCTCCTCCTTCTTTAATTTTACTTTTTCTTCTTCTTTCTGTTTCTCCTCCTCCTCCTCCTCCTTTTTCCATACCCTCTTCCTTCTTCAATTTTACTTTTTTCTTCTTCTTCTTCTTCTTCTTCTTCTTCTTCTTCTTCTTCTCTGACTCCTCCTCTCTCACTTTCTCCTATATTCTTTTCTCCTACCCGTCCAGATACACAACACTGTTGGTTAGGTTACTCGTTGTTTTCCTTTTGCCTTCAATATATGTCTTGTGAGTTTCAAATTCTCCAAGTCACCATTCCTCATTTAACAAAACTTTATTATGAATTCTTCTTCTTCTTCTTCTATGCGCCCTGTCCCTTCAGGACGTAGGCGGCCATAGCCCTCCACGTTTCCCTATCTCTGGTGGTTCTTAGAACGCTTTCTCAGTCCATGATCCCCTACGTCCTGAAAGGACACGGTACATGAAGAAGACTACTGTAGAACAAGTAGCATTACAACGAAATAACGGATAACTTTCTAGCAAGATTTAAATATGTATTCTCTTCCCTTAGCAGTCTATTTGACTATGAAAAAACCTTTTCATAGGATAAAAAAATATTTATCTAAACTTATTTATAAATAGAACTTTGTCTGTGTGTGTGTGTGTGTGTGTGTGTGTCCGTGTGTGTGTCCGTAACCTATAGACTCTGAAACGGCTGAATCGATTTTCTTGAAAATTTACACAGTTGTTCTATAAGTCTCTGCGAGTGTTCTTAGTTAGGGTTTGTGTCGAGGTACCCCCGATAAATATCGAAAATCGACAATCGAAAAATCGGGTTATAGAAGGAGTGGTCCGATTTTAATCAAATTTGATACATTCATAGACAAAGACATAAGAAACGATATTCAGAAGTTTCAAGGTTGCAGTTCTTACAATAGTGCAGAAAATCAATACTATATATATATATATATATATATATATATATATATAAAAGGCAAGATGTTTGTGTGTGTGTCTGTTTATCTGCCTGTATGACTGTATTTTTTCAGTCCTTTTATTTTAGTTTTTGCTTCGGGTTTGGCTCTAAGTAGGTATAATTGTAGTTCTTAGTCTCAGCCATGATACAATTTATTCAGAGGACATATTTAGCTTTCAAAATTCAATTTACGACGAAAAAACTTATTTGATATCGATACCAGGAAATCAAAATTTGACTTACATCCATTCATTTTTCTTTCAGTCTACGGTTTTGCTTTAACTGGAAACAACTATTGCTTTTTAGTCTTTTGTGCCAACGTCCAAAGAGTCTGAGCTGCAGGACCATGAATTAGTTTTAAAGCTTTTACTACACCCGAGCAACGCCGGGCTATACTGGTATTATTAAAAAAATAAATGCTGACAATGATTCATCTCAGAAATCTAGAGTTTGAAATTGTTCCGGACATCTATTCCAGACATCGGACGCTTTGTTTTAATGTAATGGTTAACAATCTGATTAAATTATCCCTTAGTGTTCGATCCTCAACCAGTGCCGGACGTTTGTTGTTTTGTACCTAAGCTGAAGATAAGTCTTCCATTGAATGCGTGTTATATCGTGGAAGGAAGAGATACACAGTGAAATGTAGATAAACTACTTTATTAACTGAGTGGTACAACCAAGAGGTATATACAATATTTAGAGTCTCTCGCGGTAGTAGGTGTTACTTCACGAAGTCCGTGATAATGACAACTCCCTGTACTAAACGCACATTATCTTTCATACATTCGGGCAACCAGATGTTACATGGTACGAGCCAGGACACAACAATGCGTAACGAACGTTGCTTTGTGTTACCATCGGTTCTCAAAATCCTAGAACAACATGCCAATCATTTGTCCCTGCTTAGTATATTGCTGTCAGATAGGGTCTGGTGCTCCTGTTTTATATTTAGCGATCTTTGATAAAAGAAAAAAATCTGCTATTTTATTGCTCCTGACCTGGCATCTCAGCTTCAGTCACTTTCCCACCGCTGTACCTTAGCTTCCCTCTGCATTTTCCATAAATACTTTCATGGCAATTTTTCTAATGAACTCTGCTTCATGATACCTAGACTTTATCAAGTTAAATGCAGTACTGGATTGGCGAGAAAGTTTCAACAATTTACTGTTGAAATTGCTAAACATAACCGTAAGTTCTATGTTAAGAGTTCCTTCTATCGCATTTCTCATATATGGAAGTCTCTTTCGGCTCCTGGCTTTCTAGTCAAGTTTGATTTTGAAGAATGCAACCTCAATCGTTATCGTCTATTCTTTTGTTTTTTTATTATTGTTCTCGCTCCTTAATAGTGTTTTTCTTATATACTTTCAGATTCAGTAACCACTTATGTCTTAGTAACTTTGTTGCCTTGCTTGTAATGAAATGACTAAAAAATAAGTTTCTTTAATTCTTTCCACCTTCTGAGTAATTTGTTTTCACCACTATATACTTACAGCGCTAATTATAAGTTTTCGGAATGATTGAGTTATTATTTTTAAATCGGGCAAAACCAAATTTCCGCGCCGCTTACATAGAACAATTTTTGTTTTCCAAATATCAATAATTAAGCACTCATAAATAGGATCAAATCTGAAGCTTTAAAGTAGACATTTTTTGTAAACTATTATTTATAGATAAAAAATTAAAGGTTAGAAATACCGCTATGCCATCTATCTATCTATCTATCTATCTATCTATCTATCTATCTATCTATCTATCTATCTCTGTTTCTCTGACTCAAGCTATCTATCTATCTATCTATCTATCTATCTATCTATCTATCTATCTGTTTCTCTGACTCAAGCTATCTATCTATCTATCTATCTATCTATCTATCTATTTCTCTGACTCAATCTATCTATCTATCTATCTATCTATCTATCTATCTATTTCTCTGACTCAATCTATCTATCTATCTATCTATCTATCTATTTCTCTGACTCAATCTATCTATCTATCTATCTATCTATCTATCTATCTATTTCTCTGACTCAATCTATCTATCTATCTATCTATCTATCTATCTATCTATTTCTCTGACTCAATCTAATCTATCTATCTATCTATCTATCTATCTATCTATCTATCTATCTATTTCTCTGACTCAATCTATCTATCTATCTATCTATCTATCTATCTATTTCTCTGACTCAATCTATCTATCTATCTATCTATTTCTCTGACTCAATCTATCTATCTATCTATCTATCTATTTCTCTGACTCAATCTATCTATCTATCTATCTATCTATCTATCTATCTATTTCTCTCTCAATCTCATCTATCTATCTATCTATCTATCTATCTATCTGTTTCTCTGACTCAATCTATCTATCTATCTATCTATCTGTTTCTCTGACTCAATCTATCTATCTATCTATTTCTCTGACTCAATCTATCTATCTATCTATTTCTCTGACTCAATCTATCTATCTATCTATCTATCTATCTATCTATCTGTTTCTCTGACTCAAGCTATCTATCTATCTATCTATCTATCTATCTATCTATCTATCTATCTATCTATCTGTTTCTCTGACTCAATCTATCTATCTATCTATCTATCTATCTATCTATCTATCTATCTATCTATCTGACTCAATCTATCTATCTATCTATCTGACTCAATCTATCTATCTATCTATCTATCTATCTATCTATCTATCTATCTATCTATCTGACTCAATCTATCTATCTATCTATCTATCTATCTATCTATCTATCTATCTATCTATCTATCTATCTATCTATCTATCTATCTGTCTGTTTCTCTGACTCAATCTATCTATCTATCTATCTATCTATCTATCTATCTATCTATCTATCTATCTGTTTCTCTGACTCTATCTATCTATCTATCTATCTGTTTCTCTGACTCTATCTATCTGTTTCTCTGACTCTATCTATCTATCTATCTATCTATCTATCTATCTATCTATCTATCTATCTATCTATCTATCTATCTATTTCTCTGACTCTATCTATCTATCTATCTATCTGTTTCTCTGACTCTATCTATCTATCTATCTATCTATCTATCTATCTATCTATCTATCTGTTTCTCTGACTCTATCTATCTATCTATCTATCTATCTATCTATCTATCTATCTATCTATCTATTAAAAATCTGATCTTGCAAGTGCTACATTGGCCACCTCCGTCTAATTTTGCTGAGGAGGCAAGGTTAATGTGTGCAATTGAAAACGGGAGGCAAACCTAAAAATGAAAGTGATGAGAATTATTTTCCCATTTTTATGCTTCACCTAAAAGAAATTGTTTTTAATAAAATATGATTAAAAGACTTTATTAAATAAAATAGAATATTAGTAACTTCGACAGCTTTCCAAAAAGAGTAGTATTAGTGTGGTTAGTGTTTTAACAAAAGACAACGGAGTGTGTGACATCGAAATCCAAAAGTAAATTAGAATAATAAAAGATGCCCCACCAAAGCTTAGCAAAGTATTAAGAAACAAGAAAGTTTCGTTAAAAACAAAGAAAAAATTGCTGAGCTGTTATGTAATATCAGTAATACAGCAGTAAATTGTGGAGAATTAGCGAAAATGACTTGCAGTAACAGAAATGTGGCACTTCAGGTGGACTGAACATAGGAATGAGGACTAAGTTTGAGGGAAAATTAAAACAGGAATATCACTTATAATTCACACTAGAAAGAGACATTTGAAATTTCTAGGACACAAAATGAAAAAAGAGGGTTTTGAGAATTTGGTACTCCAAAGTCAAGACGGACAGAAAAAAACAAAGATTCCTAACCGCTTGCGTAAACGGGTGGCCGAAATGGAATCTGGACAGATAGTAAAAATGCAAACCTCTTCAGAAATATAAAGAAAAGGAAGTTGTAGAGAGACAGGATCATCCACGGTCGTAGTAGTAGGAGTAGAAGGTAGTTTATAAATAATTTATATAGATTTAATGTAATGTAATCGTGTGCTGAAAAAAAATCAGATTTTCTTATTAAAATTTTTTTTCTTCATTTTCTTTTACGCTAATCGTCATCAGTACTAGACAACCCGTTTTTTTAATATCTGGTTATTCAGAAGTTCGTTACGAGGAAGAAACATTTTTAAGAAGTAATATCAGCTATGGAACAGAGAAGATAAAAATTGACGGGAATCAACTATGGTTCGGGTCCTTTGCGAGAGTTTTCCAAAAACATTTTATGTTAGAATAAATATTTGGTTTGATAATAGGTTCATTTTTAGTGGCATATCAGACCCTATGGGCTATTTAAATAATTTGAACACAATTTTAAGTCTTCAACTAAATAAATTTTGAACGCAATTTTATGCACTCAAATGTAGATAAAATGTTTTGTTGGCCATTTTGCTATAAATTTTATTGCTGGTAATTTTTTATATAAAAATGTATTACTGGTATTTTTTAAATATAAAACGTATTTTTATGCTTTTATATTGTTTTGTTTTTGTTTTCCCTATTTGCCTATAGTTGGCCCTCTCTCAGATGCTACCACCCCAAGAACCTTAGGTTTCACGAGAAACAATACAAAAATTATAAAGTTTCGAAGGACCTTGAAACCAGGCTAAAAATATTTTCACCCGTATAATCGCCAAAGGTTCCGTTCTCAGCGAAGATCCTACATCGAACTGTTGATTCATTGACGTTGACCAAAAACTAACCCTTCTAGAGTCTTTTGAGACAGTTTGAGACCAGCGCGGACAACCATAACTTTGTCTCTTTCCTTTTATAAACACCGTAAAGACAGGGAAACAAAACTAGTCTTACTTGACTACTTTACGCCCGCCGATGTGGAAAAAAAGTACTACGTGGAAAAGGAAGTGAAACATACCAGACTATCTTTCATTCTCAAAACTAATGGTGGGGGTGAGGTTACACACACGTAGACGCCACTAAAGCAAACCGGACTAAATTACACCGAATATGTAATTACTCAACAAAAGAAGATGATAAAGATAGTTTTAAAGATACAAATAGATTCCCCAAACCTCGAGTGGAATCCGTACGTGGCTATACAAGCGTGTGAAAAGTGTAGAAAAGAAACAATCTTCAAACAGAGCTCTACAAATTTAAATAATTTTATTATTGATTATAATAATAATCACGTTTGCGGTATGACGATAAGCTACATTCAGCAGTAAGGATTCTGTTCGCTAGATTTTGAAGAGCGTGAACCAACCTCTTAATTGATGTTCCCCCAGGGTGGTAGCACCTGTTAGGGTTCCAGATATGGGCAAATAGTTAACCTCAAAACTATGGTCAAAATACTATGAATGTATGAAAAAAGATTTTTTATAGTAAAATACAAGCAATAAATTTTTTAAAAATATTACGAGTAATATATTTGACTCGATAAAAACCTATTTACAAAAATACTTCAATGAAACCTAATATACAAACTGATTTGTTACAAAAGATACATATTCTATTCATACAAATCTATCCTAAAAATCTTGTCGGCATTAAATATCCCGTTGAGGTTGATATTTGGTAAAATAATCCAAACCAAAACAAACTAAAAATAGTCTAGATTTTCTTTCAAGTTGAAAGAAAAATGTTACAAAGTTCATCGCAAACAATACTCAACGAAAAATGTTTTGTTTTCATTTTTACAGGAAACAAATGAATTGTGTTAGTATAAAAAGAAAGATTTGTATGAATTCAACACGCGAATAATCACGAATTAAGTTATTTTATGATGTGTGTGTAATTTCAGCTATCCGCTGAATTAATTATTTTATACGAGGGTCATTCAATAAATAAGGTGAATGTTTCGGTATAAGGACTTCTACGAGGGTCATTCAATAAATAAGGTGAATTTTTCGGTATAAGGACTTCTACGAGGGTCATTCAATAAATAAGGTGAATTTTTCGGTATAAGGACTTCTACGAGGGTCATTCAATAAATAAGGTGAATTTTTCGGTATAAGGACTTCTACGAGGGTCATTCAATAAATAAGGTGATTTTTTCGGTATAAGGACTTCTACGGGGGTCTTTCAATAAATAAGGTGAATTTTTCGGTATAAGGACTTCTACGAGGGTCATTCAATAAATAAGGTGAATTTTTCGGTATAAGGACTTCTACGAGGGTCATTCAATAAATAAGGTGATTTTTTCAGTATAAGGACTTTTACGGGGGTCATTCAATAAATAAGGTGAATTTTTCGGTATAAGGACTTTTACGGGGGTCATTCAATAAATAAGGTGAATTTTTCGGTATAAGGACTTCTACGAGGGTCATTCAATAAATAAGGTGAATTTTTCTAGGGCGAGTTTTTCTAATACAGATAGAAGCTTACTTTGTTTTTAATTTTTTTTCAACGTAGTCTCCCAGCATTGTCACATACTTTTTCCATCTGTACACAAGCTTCCGTATTCCCTCGGCGTAAAAATCTTTGGACTGATGTCTCAGCCAATCGCTCACAACACTTTTGACTTCATCGTCACTTTCAAATTCCTTTAAACATTTTAGCTCACTTGTAGACATTTTTTTGGCTGAAACATGTGACACTGAATTTCAACTGGTTTGCACCCTTCAGCAACTAAAATTTTGAAAACTGACCTCTGTTCAATCCTGGAGCATATTTCTTGGTCAGCCATCTTCGTTAATCTCCAAAACTCTCAAAGATTTTTTTTTCAATCGGCAAAAAAAAAAAAAAAAAAAATTAAAATTAAATCATTTGAAAAAGAAGTAAAGAAATAAAGTAAAAAAAAAAGTAAGCTTCTATCTGTATTAAAAGTCCTCATACCGAAAAATTCACCTTATTTATTGAATGACCCCCGTAGAAGTTCTTATACCGAAAAATTCACCTTATTTATTGAATGACCCTCGTAGATGTCCTTACACCGAAAAATTCACCTTATTTATTGAATGACCCTCGTAGATGTCCTTACACCGAAAAATTCACCTTATTTATTGAATGACCCTCGTAGATGTCCTTATACCGAAAAATTCACCTTATTTATTGAATGACCCTCGTAGAAGTCCTTACACCGAAAAATTCACCTTATTTATTGAATGACCCTCGTAGATGTCCTTATACCGAAAAATTCACCTTATTTATTGAATGACCCTCGTAGATGTCCTTACACCGAAAAATTCACCTTATTTATTGAATGACCCTCGTAGATGTCCTTATACCGAAAAATTCACCTTATTTATTGAATGACCCTCGTAGATGTCCTTACACCGAAAAATTCACCTTATTTATTGAATGACCCTCCTATATTATTAATACTGATACAATTCTCTTTCTTTATATATCTCGCTCATATATTTATTTTTCGTATCGTAAACCGTACGAACTGGTTTTTAAATGTAAATTAAAAAGTGAGAATTATAATTTACAAAAAGGAACTTATAACTTAAATAATGAGTTAGTGTGAACATTCGAAAAATTAGTTTGAGAATACAGTATTGTTCACATTACTAGGTGAACAAATACCGAAGACTAAAGTATATTAGTTTAATTTACTTCACGCTATTTATAAGAAAAAATAGAATCACAATGATTTAAAAGTCAGATTTACTAATTTCAGAAGTTTTATAGGTTAATAAATATATTTTCTAATTTTCAATATGTATTTTTAGAAGGAAAAATACTGTTAATCTTGATTTTTCACATATAGTGAAAAACGATAGATATGTCGCCTGTCTTTTGAAAGCTTGAAGATAACTTCGCTGATTGGTTAATAAATGTTAATATGGAAATTTGAATTTGGAGCTCGTGTGAGAGTACTTTTGCGAGCCATCGCTCTGAATTCGGGCAGCGAGTCACCAGTTTCGGCTCAGACTGGGTGACAACTGTCTTCCTCACTGCCTTCGGGCAAAAGGAATCCAGACGGGGCTCTGCCGAAAGGTATAGATTCATCTGGGGAAAATCGACCGCAGCTTCGACCCTGCTATGTGCAGGGTATATGGGTTATTTTTGGCTAAGCTTAAGAGCTCAGAGACCCCATTTTAAAATGGCCTTGTTCACATTCTACGTGGGGAGGCAGATAAATATTGACTGTACTTTTTCACATGGATGAGGTTTTACAGCTGAAATCTATTGAAATGTTTTACAATTTTTAACGGGGTTCCACAAATATATATACGGACCTCTTTTACCACGCCAGGAAGTACCTGACTCTGAATGATATACTCTGTATTTACAAGAGCCACATCAGACCAGATGGAGTACTGCTACCATATCTGTGTTTGAGACGTCCAATCATCACCTTTCCTGTCTTATGAAAACAACCTTGTGGCCTTGTGAGTGATGAATTCACTCTATATTTCCGCTCTATAACTACATTAATCTAGAGCCATTTCCATGGCAAAAGTTTAGACAAGTGATATTTATGAGTTCCACTAGGAGTATAGCCCGGCGTTACTCGGATGTAATGAAAGCTTTAAAACTAATCCATTGTCCTGGAGCTCAGACTCTTTGGACGTTGGCACGAAAGACTAAAAAGCAATAGTTGTTTCCAGTTAAAGCGAAACCGTAGACTGAAAGAAAAATGAATGAATGTAAGTCAAATTTTGATTTCCTGGTATCGATATCAAATAAGATTTTTTCGTCGTAAACTGAATTTTGAAGGCTAAATAAGTCCTCTGTGTAAATGGTATCATGGCTGAGACTAAGAACTACAATTATACCTACTTAGAGCCAAACCTGATGCAAAAACTAAAATAAAAGGGCTGAAAAAAATACAGACATACAGGCAGATAAACAGGCACAAAGAAACATCTTGCCTTTTATTTATATATATATATATATATATATATATATATATATATATATATATATATATATCGATTTTCTGCACTATTGTAAGAACTGCAACCTTGAAACTTTTGAATATCGTTTCTTATGTCTTTGTCTATGAGTGTATCAAATTTGATTAAAATCGGACCACTCCTTATATAACTCGATTTTTTCGATTATCGATTTTCAATATTTATCGGGGGTACCTCGACACAAAACCTAGCTAAGAACACTGGCAGTACAACTGTGTAAATTTTCAAGAAAATCGGTTCAGCCGTTTCGGAGTCTATAGGTAACGGATACACACACACACACGCGCGCGTTCACGCACACACACACACACACACACACACACACACACACACACACACACACAGACAAAGTTCCATTTATAAATAAGTTTAGATCAGTCCAGAGCTCCACACCTACATTCAATTCGGACAGTTTCTTCCCGAGAAATGCTACTTCATGGAACTGACTCCTGAAAGGGTGATTCTCCGATCGCTACAAACTTTACCTCTTCAAGTCTAGAGTTAACAACCTGCACATAATCATAAATTGTACTTCTTACCTCATTTTTTACCTGCATCAGTAATCCAGTACCTGGAGTGGCTCTTGGGTTTTGAAAGGATAACAAATAAACTACAAGATAACTGATATTTATGCTTAGTATGCAATTAGAAAGGGTAATACAGATGCGAAAAATGTGTACCTGTGTTTCATAGACTTTGTTTTTTTTTTAATCTTTTCAACCCAATCAAGGCGGTACCGCCACTGGTGAACATAGGGCTACATAAGAGAGTAAAGGTTTAAGCAGAAGGAAAGCGAAGAGAAATACAAACCAGTTACAGTGGGTATCAGAGTAAGGGCAAGTGAAGGATGAGAATACCGGTGTGAAGACAGTAGCGAGGGTTGAGTGAGAAAGGAAAAGAACAAGATACACTAGGTGATGAGGAAAGGACGAGGGAAGGACTGGAGTCAGGTGGACTGGACTCTCGCTCTCTCCCCTCCCCTGTATAATCTTCACTTTCTCTCCACCCATGTATCTGTCATTGCACCTGCTTTCTCAGCTCTCTGTTGTTCCTTTCTAACTAGCTTGTACTCCTCACTCTTTTCTAATTAATCTTTCTACATTTATGTAACCCCCTGCACATCAGTGGCGTTTCTGCCTTGCTCGGGGTGAGATGATTAAAAAAAAAACAAAAACAAAAAAGACAAGAGATAAGAATTGACCTTAACTACGCAAATGCATTCAACAAAGTACGCTGCAAAGATACAGATTCTTGAAGTATTCGGGAAAGACAGAGTAATGAAGAATCTTTACTGGCAATAAATTTCCTGCATACAGACAGGAAACGTGTTCAGCAGATACAAAACTAAAACGGATGGGTCTTCTTAGCAGATCTATTCACACTATATAGCAAGACAGTTCTGAAAGCTGTAGAAGTCCTGTTCGGATTCGTCATTAGCGGCTGCAATCTGAACAATATAAGATACTCCGATGACACAGTGCTGACAGCAGACACGGAAAGGAAGTTACAAGACCTCCTACAGAAGATAGATAAAGTGTTGGGTATCAACCCTATTTTACACATAAGAATGGACTCGCCGATACAGAGAACGGTAGTAGTTGCCCAGTTGGTAACGATAGACAGATATTTTTGGCCGGGTTATATGTCCTTGAAGACCCACATAAAATGACCTTGTGTCACATTTCGCCTAAAGTGGGAAGGCCGACAAAATATTGTAGTTGCCCAATTGGTAACGATAGACAGATATTTTTAGCCTGGCTATATACCCCTGAAAACCTACATAAAAATGACCTTGTGTCACATGTTGCCTTAATTGGGAAGGCCAACTAAATACTGTAGTTGTCCAGTTGCAACTGCCATTGTGACTGTCAGCTCCCTGCCTTCTGACGGAGAGCACTAACCCAGTCGTTGATCCGCTGAAGGGTAGAGTCACGACAGGGTAACGATAGACAGATATTTTTGGCCGGGTTATATGGTCCGGAAGACCCACATAAAAATGACCTTGTGTCACATTTCGCCTTAAGTGGTAAAGCCGACTAAATATTGTAGTTGCCCAGGTGGTAACGATAGACAGATATTTTTTGTTGCCTTAAGTGGGAAGGCCAAATAAATACTGTAGTTGCCCAGTTGCAACTGCCATTGTCACTGTCAATGTCAGCTCTCTGCCTTCGGGCGGAGAGCATTAACCCAATCGTGGCTCCGCAAGGTAGAGTCACGACTGGGGAACAATAGATATTTTTGTTGGACTATATGGCCCGAAAGACCCACATAAAAATACTAACTAAATACTGTAGTTGGGTAGTTGCAATGGAATTGTAGAGTTGTGTCAGTAAGATTGATTCAGTGGAAGTTGGAGTTGTTTAGATATAGATTCATTACCCGGACATACTATTTCCCTGCCAGAGTGTATATATTGATTTCTACTAATAGTATTCCTGAATTGACTAACCCGTGTTCCAGTTTGTTTATCTTGTTCAATATAACTTACATTTTTTATCTATATATCTTTTTTTGGTGTTTATTATTTTGTGTGGTTTCTCAGCCGGAATCTATAACAATTACATTGCAGAACCTCAAGGGGAGTAGCAGGGCCACCGACCAGGTATGCCAACAGTATTCAATGCACGGACCAAAAGTAGATTTATAAATGTGCAAGCTGGATTGTGACGAGAAAAAAGCCTTCTGGCGCACACAATCTTCTTAGCAGTAGATGTAGCTATAGATTCGATGTAGTTGTTGCAATTCAGGTCGCTTAAAAATGTGAAGGACAAGTAGGCGTAGTGTGTTGCTCTCCGGGAGACTAGAATCCCTTACCGTAAAATATCAGATACGAGGATTTAGGTACCTTACTCTTGTTTTTGTTCATGCCTTCTTACGGTAGCTTCTTAAACTCTTCCAAAATATCACCTGTGTATCGTGCAGCCTTCTAATTTTGCGCAAAAAATATGTTTTTAAAACTCGCATATGAATCAGATGGAATCTTCACTGATTATAATAATGCTCTGTTCAGCACCTGATCACCTCCCACCACATGTCTCAGTTGCGTGCCAATACCCGAATGTCGTTATACTTATCACGTATGGCACTCAACTGACTAACCCGGACATATTATTTCACTGCCAGACTGTATATATTGATTTCTACTAATAGTATTCCTGAATTGACTAACCCGTGTTCCAGTTTGTTTATCTTGTTCAATATAACTTACATTTTCTATCTCCATATCTGTTTTTTTTATTTATTATTTTGTGTGGTTTTTCACCCGGAATCCACAACATAAAGAAAGCAGAAAGAAAGGACGACATATAAACGACAAGAAAACTGAATGTGTTGTTATCTGTAAAAAGAGAAGACCAAAATGCCAACTACAGATCGGTGATACTAAAATCAAGCAGGTACAAAATTTTAAATACTTGAGAAGTGTTCTAACAGAGGAAGAACAGTTGGACACTGAGATTTGAAGGCGCATTGGCATGGCTAAGAATGGGTTCAAAAAGATAAGTAGAATATTGATAGACAAGAACATTCCGCTGTAACAAAGAAAAGAGTTTTGAATTTTTATGTAATGTTTATCATTCAATGTAGTAGCGAATGCTGGACAATCTCAATAACGATATGGGAAAGACTGGAAGCAACTGAAATGTGGTTCTACAGTAGGATGCTGAGGATAACATGGACCGAACATGTGAGCAAAATCAAAGCTTTAGTGAGGATGGAAGCGAAACGGAAACATCAGGAAAAGACAGATGAAGTTTTTGGGACATGTAATAAGGAAAGAGGGCTTGGAGAAACTGATACTCACGGGACGGATAGAGAGACGAAGAGTCAAGGGAAAGCAACGCGTGACATACTTGATGGACTTCAGCAGATGGATGGCGGAACAGAGTTTGGGTGGGCTTACAAGAGAAGGGGTATTAATAGCTACAAGGGATAGAAAGTTGTGGAAGGCTATGATCGCCTACGTCCTGAAGGGGCACAGCACATAGAAGAAAAAGAAGAATTGGGTAAAGAATGATTAATTGAAATATGTTTTAGTAGAGTAGAAATTATGATTACTCTATAGAAGAAGATATTAAAAATAAAAACAAATGTAATCACTATTCCTGCATAAGACAAACGTTGGCTATTAAGGATGATAGTCGCGAACACTTGTTTAGTATATATTTAAAAAGCATGCGAAAATGGTTTGTTAAAAGTTTGTTACTGGTTCATAAACTTATTTTAGGCTGTAGCAAACATACCAAAGACAGATAACAAATAACACTGATTAATGGGCAGTTGCTACTGTAACCTATTACACTGACCAACAAAAATATGATTGACAAAAATATATTTCGGCCTTTGTTGGTGGCGGCGTAGTGTAACAACAGAGGCTTAAAAGGCAATAGCGGACAAAAATATGATTGATAAAATATATTTCAACCTTGAATGGAGTGTAATGACAAAGGCATGAAAGCCGACAAAGATATGATTGACATCAAATGCAGGAAACACAGGTAAGAACTGACAAAAATATATTCCGGCCATGGATGGTGGCGACAGAGTGTTACAAAAAAGGCTTGTAAGGCTGTAGCCGACAAATATATGATTGACATGAAAGGCAGAAAACACAGGTAATAGCGGACAAAAGTATTATTGATACTAAAGGCTGAAAGCACAAGGCCACAACAAATGCTAGAAAGGCAATAGCTGACAAAGATATGATTGACTCGACAACCCGAAAAGGGCAAGATACGTAGAATTTTTGGTTATATAAATATGACAGAAGACGAAAAATCAGAACATACAAACATACAAACACACACACAGAGAGAGAGAGAGAGAGAGAGAGAGAGAGAGAGAGAGAGAGAGAGAGAGAGCAGAGAACTCCCATTGAGTAACGACTCCTCGACAGCTCCTGCGTGTGAGTAATTCTCTACTGCTGCTCATTACTCTATACCAGTGTCATGGGTGCTTGTCTATCAGGACAATCGTTGTTCGTCGAGATCCAGAGCCAAGCAGTATATATTACTTAAACAAATACAAACTTGGCCAGAGAAAACCATATCTAATTTAGTTTTATGGTCAAACTAAATGTTTTTTTTTTGTTAATAATTATAAAATTAAAAAGAATATACAGTTACAGTGTAGCGGAAGATGTAGCCAGAGAGAAATATGTATATACAAGGGAACCGACAGAAACTCGTTAACCAGGAAGAGTTATCTCTCTCTCTCTCTCTCTCTCTCTCTATGTGTGTGTGTGTGTGTGTGTGTTCGATTTATCTAATCAAACACAGCCACGCATCTCTGCCTCCTCAGACCATCGATCACATCTTTGTCGGCAAAAATTCAGCGAATATTTTTATTGTCCTCGGTCATTCCTTATCTGATGATCTGTTTGTTTGATAGATGATCGATACATAATAGATCATATGTTATTGAAACAAGCTAGATAGGTACACTTTTCTCTGCTTTATTTCAGTAAAAAGGCTGAATGTCAAAGATGACACATTCTCAGTCTGTGGCAGAGTGCACAACTCAGTTTGCAGTCATTGTGCTTTTCTCCAAACCGACACATTTGTAATGCCTCTTCTACAAATACTTTCACGGCTTCTGCTCCAATGAACTTAGATCACTGTTGCCTCCTATGTATGTATTTAAACAAGCAACTATATTAGCAACCAGGTCCCACCCTTTCACAGTGAAACCGTTAAAATGTAATTTCTACTCTAACAGCTTCTTTTCTCGCACTTACCGCCTGTGGAATTCCCTTCCATATACTTGCTTCCCCCCACAGCTACAATCTCCAGGAATTTACATGTAAGGTCAATAGACATCTCCTATCTCACTAACTCGCATTCATTCTCTCAAGTTCTTTTTTCATCTACTCCACCCCCATTCTCGGTATTCTCATCCGTCTATTACCCTCCTTCTGACATTTCCTATAACTCACCCCTCTTACTCATCACTTTCTCCTATATAACTCCCTGAGCAACAGTAGCAGTAGAATACCTTACTTGGAGTGAGATGATTTTTAAAAAAATGCAGCAGCAATAGACATCACACACCATCCACACCAGATATCAAGGAATGCAATCCCCGTCGCTGAGAGATGGACAGACGTGTACTAACACCTCTATTCGCTATGCAGGCGTGTGTAAGATTGTGTAATACAGATTTTAAAATAAGGAACCGTCCCAGCTAGTCATGGGCTGTCTCATACACTTCGCAGTCAGAAAATGTAAGGCCTAAGTACCGCACGTTAGATTAGGACTCGCAACCACAGACCATACTGAGAGTTACTAAGATTAATAAAATATTAAATAATAAAGATTTAAGTCTCCTCATTATTATTGTTACAATGATGCCCACCCTATTTAAGGCTCAAGAGCCAATCAATATAGCTGATCACAGAGTAAGAGGCATAGCTCATGCAGTTCTTGTAGAGAAGATAACGATTAAAGCTAACTTTGAACAAGTTAAGATTGTAGTGGTTGGGGAAGCATCCTCTTGGAAGTGGGTACTATAGAAACATCGGTTCGTGTGTTGTCATTTGATCGGCACCCCACTTCATTACACATCGCTTCAAGTGATCAGGTTATCGGGGGAATGTTTTTTTTATTGGTACCATCACTAGATAGATTGTCAGCTAAGGCTTAATAGCCTCTCTTTATCTATTTGCACAGTGAGGAGCGGCTTCGTGTACCCAATTTCAATAAAGACTTGGCTCAATCTTTGGTGTGATTTTCAATCCCTTCCTAACTGTGTCACTCGCTAGTGTAATATATTGCTTTGGCCCGGAAAATATATGATTGACATCAAACACAAAAAAACACAAGCAGTAGCCGACAAAGCTATGATCGATATCAAAAACAGAGCGCACAGGTGGTAACCGACAGAGACATGATCGCTATCAAAGACAGAAAACACAAAACGACAATAGGTTTGGTAAGCAATGGCCGACAAAGATTTGGTCGATGGCCCAATAAGCCAGAGATGCGTGCCTGCTTTTGGTTAGATAAATCGAACAAACACACACACACACACACACACACACACACACACACACACACACACACACAGAGAACACAGATAACTCTCCCTGGCTAACGAGTCTCCGTCGGCTCTCTCGTATGTGCATTATTCTCTCTGGCTACATCTTCCGCTACACAACCTTCACCGACGAAGAACAAAAATAGAAGTTTATATTTTTTTATATGTAGTCATTGTTCTAGATTGCAGTTATTCGACAAGACGATTATCATTGTAGGTTACCAGGTTATAAAACACTAGAATATTCTTCTCCTGGACGATATTAATATATTTACTTCTTGTATGAATCGACCCTGTTGAGATTCGAAACTCTGGTCTCATACAAAGAACGCTAACATGTTCTTACGTACTGAAATTATTGAGGTTCGAATTTCCTACAACAGAGACCAGTTTGCTAACAACTGCGCCTGGTCGAGCTATGAAAACTCAGCATTTTCGTCACCAGTTGAAGAAGGTCTCTGATCGAGCCAGTATGCCTTAATGTCGCAAAATTCGTCCTGTTGGGAACAAATAGACACGTTTTTATACACTCACAGCCCAACACACACGGTCACACGTACATAAAAAAGCCCACCCGTTGTTATATGTTCATGTAGTCCTCTCTGTAAGGATGTAGAAAGAAAAAAAAATGCGCAAAGTGAGGTGAATAAAATAAAAGCAACCAGCTTAGCAGACACATAAACACACCCTTTTGCTTAGATCTAAGTTGGTGCGCATGTGTCAATCGCATATGTCAGTGAAGTAAACAACATGACTTGCTTAGCGACACATTGGGAGGTTCCGGTAAATTGTGCAACAGTTTGTTCCAAAAGAAACCCAACATAGTGATATCGCTTTCTGCTTCACCTGGATACAGTGTGGGGAACGTAGATGTTTTTAAAGTAAATATTGCATATCGGAAGTTTTGATATGAGGGATTATCATTATCCGATTTTAAAATCAACCGTTTGTGTCATATTACTACAACAATAGCTGCATAAAAATATATTACTTATTCCTAACGATTAAAGTGTCCTCGTCGTGAATTTTATACCAGTCTATTTTAGAATTTAACTTTTCTTTTTAATCATTTCGCTCCAAGTAAGGCAGTTACAGCCAATAGTGCGCAGGGGGTTACATAGAGGGAGAGTAATGAGAAAGAGTGACAGGTTATAGGGGATGTCAGGAAGTAGGTAAGAGCAGGACGAGAATACTGATGAGAGTGGTGTCAACGAAGAAGGGAGCATGAGAGAAGGATGAAGGATGGCCATAAAGTGAGGGATCAGTTTATATATTGATTGTAATATAGAATTGAACCCCCACTTTATAATAGTATCGAATTTTTTTAAATAATCATATCGCCCCAAGCAAGGCATTTTACTGCCACTGTTTTGCAGGGGGTTACATAGGAAGAAAGCGATGAGAAAGAGTGACAGGTTATAGCGGATGTCAGGAAGTAGGTAAGAGAAGAAAGAGAATACTGATAAGAGTGGTGTGGACATAGAAAGGAACATGAGAGAGAGAGAGTGTGAGAGAGAGAGAGTGAGAATGCAACTTAGTGAGATAGGAGATGACTATTGACTTTACATTTAAATAAATCTTAAATGTGTCGGGAGATACATAAAAAAATAGATAGATAGATAGATAGATAGATAGATAGATAGATAGATAGATAGATAGATAGATAGATATTTTTTTATAATCATATCGCCCCAAGCAAGGCAGTTTACTGCCACTGGTACGCAGGGGGTTACATAGGAGGAAAGTGATGAGCAAGGGGGACAGGCTACAGGGGGTGTCAGGAAGTGGGTAAGAGAAGGATGAGAATACTGATGTGATGAGGGTGGGGTGGACGGAGAAAAGAGCACGAGAGAAAGGATGCGAGTCTGTGAGATAAGAGATGAAGTTTGTAGCTGTCGGGAAAGCAAATATACAGAAGAGAATTCCACAGGCGAGAAGTGCGAGAAAAGAAGCTGTTACAGCAGAAGTTGCGGTTACATTTTATTGGTTTCACTGTAAAAGAGTGGGATCTAGTTGCTAGTCTAGTAGCTCGAGTAAATTCATATATGGGGGGCACCAGGGAGCTAAGTTCATTGGAGAGAGTATTTGCAAAAGAGAGACATTATGCCACATGACGCCGGTGAGAAAGTGTCTGCAGCTGAGCTGCCAAGTCTGGATCGATCACATTTCAGATTCTCCGTTGATTTTTAATTGTTTCACCCCAAGCAAGGTGGTACCGCCACTGATGCGTAGGGGACTACATAAGAGAGTAAAATTTTAGGCAGGAGGAGTGTGAAGAGAAAGACGAGCCAGTTACAGGCGGTGTCAGAGAAAGGGCAAAAGAAGGATAGGAATACAAGTGTGTTGACAGTTGTGAAGATAAAGTGAGAGAGGAAAAGAACAAGATACACGGGGTGAAGTAGAAGGGATGAGAGAAGGACTGGAGTCAAGTGGAATATATCTTGAATATGAAAAAAAAAAAAAACAATTGAAAAAGACGGAGAGACGCATTTGATTTTTTTTTGCATGAGTTCAAGTTGCGATCAGAATGTTTCTTAAACTGATACCGACATTAACAGAAGATGGCCTGAAAGATCCGTTTGTGATAAGATAGTCAGCCAGCCAGTGCCATACGGGATATACGCATGGGCAATCATTTCTCTCCCTTACTTCCTCGTTTAATTCGCTGTTGACTCTTTCAGTTAAATGCCATACGTGATACACACTTGGGAAATCATGTCTCTCAACTACTTCCTCGCTTAATTCGCTGTTGACTCTTTCAGTTAAATGCCATACGTGATATACATTTGGGCGATCATGTCTCGAAAGAGACATAATCGACTGGGTGGAAGATATTCCAGCAGTAAGTTGCCATTACTTTCTGAGGTAGACTTATTGCCAACCAAGGCTATAGAACTCAAATCTGTTTTGCTATTTAACACATATATAGAGGAATAAGCGACGGATGAGTACCTTTCCGAAGGGTATTTTCGCGTAGGTGAATGTAACGAATTCAACGACAACGCACATCCTATGCTGGTGAAGAAACTATCAGTAATACATTTTTATATAAAAGAATTCCCATCAACACATATTTTATGGCAAAATGACAAGCAATACAATCCTTTACGAAAGAAATTTCCTTCAATAAATATTTATGTCCAAATGACCAACAATACATTTGCTATATAAAAGAATTACAAGCAACCCCTATTTATGGTAAAATTACCAGTAATTCATTTTTATATAAAACTAGCAGTATAGACCGGCGTGGCTCGGGTGTAATGAAAGCTTTAAAGCTAATCCATGGTCCTGAAGCTCAGACACTTTGGACGTTGGCCCGAAAGACTAAAAAGCAACAGTTGTTTCCAGTTAAAGCGAAACCATAGAGTGAAAGAAAAATAAATGGATGTAAGTCAAATTTTGATTTCCTGATATCAATAACAAATTTTCTGCACTATTGTAAGAACTGCAACTTTGAAACTTCTGAATATCATTTCTTATGTCTTTGTCTATGAGTATCAAATTTGATTAAAATCGGACCACTCCTTTTATAACCCGATTTTTCGATTATCAATTTTCGATATTTATCGGGGGTACCTCGACACAAAACCTAGCTAAGAACAATCGCAGACGCTTATAGTACAACTGTGTAAATTTTCAAGAAAACCGGTTCAGCTGTTTCGGAGTCAAAGGTAAGGGATTCACACACACACACACACACACACACACACACACAAAGTTCCATTTATAAATAAGTATAGATAGATAATTACCAGCAACACATATTTATGGAAAAATCACAAGAGATACATCTTTTAATAAAAAGTTACCCCAAATACATATTTACGGCAAAATGAAGAACAATATTATTTTTTATAAAAGAATTACCATCAACACACATTTACGGCATAAATTACCAGCAATACAAATATAAAAGTTTTACCAGAAACATATTTATGGCAAAATGACTTGCAATATATTTTTCGTAAAAAAGAATTACCAGCAAAACATACTTACGACAAAAGAATCAGCAATACATTTTTATATGAGAACTTTTCCAGAAAAACGTATTTATGCATAACCAGGATTTCATTTTTATAGCACATTTTTAAACCAGCAATACATTTTATCTGCAGTTGAAGACATACAATTGATTTCAACGTATATTGTGTTGAAGCTATAAAGCTGTTCAAAATACTTGGATTTCGGCATTAAGTAACTCATAGAGCATGATATGCAGCCAAACAAAATCTACCATTCTATTTTTTGTTTTTTTTTGGTGGAAAGTAGTATGAAACATCAGTAACAAGGTTCTCGTTATTTGGTAAAATTCTTTGTTTATGATTCTTTAGCCCAAGTCCACGAATTCTTCACTGCAATATAAACACTTCACTTCAGGTAGGTTCAAACAGTGTATTAGAATAACAGAACATATATATATATATATATATATATATATATATATATATATATATATATATATATAATAACAAGTGTTAGTAATCAGAAAAATAGAAACTTACGTCCGAACAGTATAGGTAGGCTGCGTCTCGATTGTCTGTAGACTGCCTATACACTGACAGAGTCCATTCCTATAGATAGGGCAACATACCAATAATAAACCCTTAAACAAAGATGAACATTATATTTTATAGTAAAATGACAGTACAACACAAAAAAATATCAAATAAATAAAATTACCAGAAATACTTTAAAATATTAACAGTATATTTTATGATCTACAAACTACATATCTAAAAGACATATGTTTATCCTGAAGCTATAAAATTACGTAAAAATATTTGTAATTAAAACGATAAAAAGTACTTTCGGCATTAAACAACATATAATGGTGTCAATATGCCGCTAAATAAAATCATTCGAACAGTTAGCTGAGCCAATATGGCCGACAGCCATATCACATTAAAACAACAAATATTGTACGAGTACCGAAGTTAACGTCGAGCCTAGTCATTATCTGGATGGGTGATCGCTTGAGAATCCCAGCTGCTGTAAGCCTGAAAATGCGATGTGTAATGGATAATGGCGTTCAACTGGAAATTGAAGAGATGAGTTCAAATTCCATTCGGGTTCGTTATATTTTTTACGCGGAAATATCCTTGGCAATGGCATGAATCCACTTCTACTGCCTTAAGTTATGGATTAATCAGTAGGGTATGTATCAATGAATTATTCAGCCAGTCAACTAAGTGCCATACGTGATACACACTTGGGTGATCATGTCTTGAAAGATACATGACTGACTGAGCACAAGATTTTACTGCAGTACGTTGTCATTACTTTCTGCGGTAGACTGGTTGCCAACCAAGGCTGTAGAACCCAATCTATCTTGCCATTTCAGCCATATCCCGGAGGAATAACCTGCGAATTAATAACTTTTCCAAGGATATTATAACACACACACACACACACACACACACACACACACACACACACACACACACACACACACACATCACACTAATTCCCAACTATTCTCAGAACACTCTCATCTACCCAACCCTCATTCTCGGTATCCTTACCCGCCTATCACCCACCCTCTGACATTTCCTATATTTAATCATCCTTTCTCCACTCTATGTAGCCGCCTGCGCAGTAGTGGCAGTGACATGCCTTGCTCGGGGTGAAACGCTTATAATATATATATATATATATATATATATATATATATATATATATATATATTTACTTAAATTTATTTGTTTACACATTATTTGTAATGGATACTCGTATTTGAGTTGATAGTCTATTTTTTCAGATAGATATTTTCCTATTAAAATTTCTCGAATATTCAGGCCGGTGGATATTAAATGTACTGTTTAATTCTAGAAAAAAAAACAGTACTCAGTTGTATTAAAAAGTGTTCAATACATTTATATTGTAGAACTTTTGAGTATCTTTCATTTGAAAATGAGTTATTGCCGCAACCTAGGTTTCAACCTTTTGGTGTTTTCAGCCGATTTATAATAATTGATTTTCCGTTTTTCAAATGTACAAACAGAGATTTTTTTTACGAACGCGCGACTGGAATTTTTAAACGACAGAAGTTTTTTCAAAATTAAGGAGCAGTTACTTAAGGATGTACAACACTTTCATATAGGTTTGTATATACATTATTTCTGAACTTTCATTTAGTAATTCTTTGTTCTGCTAACATTTTGGCCTTTAATAGTATTATTAAAGTTGTACAATTATCAGCTTGCAAGAGACATTAGACGTTTGTAAAATATACCATTTTTTTTACTATTAACCTAATAACTTTTTCGGTTTTGTAGTACGGACAGGCAACGAATTTAGCAATTATACTAATATTGAAAGGGGTGTAAGACAAGGATGTGTATTTTCACCGGATCTATTCAACTTATACAGGGAGACAATTCTGAATGCCCTAGAAGTCATGTCAGGATTCATTATCGGCGGCCACAGTCGGAACAATATAAGATACGCTGATAATACAGTGCTGATAGCAGACACGGAAAGGAAACTACATGGCCTCCTACAGAAGGTAGCCGAAGAAAGCGAAAAGAAAGGACTATAAATAAATTACAATAAAACTCAACGCATGATTATCAGTAAAAAGTGGAACCCAAAATGCCAACTACAGACCGGGAATACTAAAATCAAGCAGATACAGACATTTAAATACATGAGAAGTGTTTTAACGGAAACAGGACAGGGAAAGTGAAACGGCCGGAAATTTTGAACTAGGAAACCACAATGACCGCGGATAAAAATGGGTCCAATGGTGCACAGTGAATGACCAGATAATAACTAACGCCTGGTTCCATTGAGGACTCAAGACATTTATGGACGCGGAGAAAGCTAGAAAGAGAAACAAAGAAACGGATTGACAATATAACTATATAAACGCATTCCTTCCCTGAAAAAACTATCCAAGTGCTTGACACAATCTGCAGGCATCACCACCATCGTAAGGTTTTTATTTTATTATACTCCACGTTATATCAAGGACTTTTTCAGTTTTTGTTTTAATTTTCACATGTGGTTAGCTAGTTTGGTACAATTGTTAAGGCTTGAATGCAAATTTGTGATTATTCCATCTGTTTTTAAAAATACCTTTTGTAGATCCCAAATATTTTTTTGTCCATTTGTATAATGTACTTCAGAAGAACATAATACAGATGGACAAAGAAAATTATTTGGATTCTGATCTTTTAATTCGTAACCATTTTGAGGCATTCGTTGCAGATTTTGAAATGGTCCTAACGGCCTTTTTCTTTTTTACATATCCTGACTCCAAGCCGACTTAGGAGTATGAATAAAGATTTTGAAAAACCACGTGATCCAACTTCAGTGGGAAGACAGGTAGTTCGACACTGGTTAGACCTACACTTCTTAAACAGCTCCTGGTAATTCTACAGCTTTCTATCAAGAGCCTATTTCAAATTCTCCTCCCAAGGCACCGTGGGTTCGGGCATTACAACTTGCCTGGAGACAATTGACCAGATTAATGAATCCGGGTGCAGATATTGCTATCTGCTCTAGATATTTCAACTGGCCCCCGAGGTCTACTCTGAATTGCTAAAGAGCCACGTACTGAAGAGTTTTTGCCGGCCTTGACGAAATACATCACAGATGTTGCTGCGGCTACTACTTCGGCCAATTTCTTAAGTGCCTGATTATGTCGCCACCGTTACCTCCCGTCACCAATGATCTTCATACAGGCGCTTAGAAAATATGTTTCAGCGTACCTTTCCTGACAGAGAGTCGGCATGATGGTTTCTCACTCATCCTCCAAGTATACAAGTTTGCTGGACTTGGTAGTACATCAAAAACACATTGTACAAGAAATTTAATCTGACCAGCTTATTTTTCGCTGAATAAACTCTCCCATCGTGTCCATGCATCTTGTTGGCTTAGTCCTATCATCTTGCGTATACTTTTTTTCTCAACGTTGGCTCATACTTTCTCTTGGATGATTTACTATCTGTTTACCCCTAACTTTTTCGACTCCAAGAAAGAAAGTCTGGTCTGCATGATCAGATGTCACCATCCTCACAAAAGCCCTTTTCCTTAAACACTCCTTTGCTATACCCAGTTCAATACCCGGGCTCCATTTTTTTCAGTGCAGACCAAAATACCTGCTGCTACCACTTTTTGGTCCTTAGAATCCCTTTACTCTAGTAATTCTCTTATCCAGGAGTCTACGAATTCTTCCACGAACCCTTTAAATGGGAGATGAAGTTCGTTTGAGACGACATATAGCACGGCACTTTTTCTCGGCAGCCCTAGCCATCTGCAGAGGAAGCCATTAATTCTCTTTTTCTTGGTCCCCATTGATGTCATTAGGAAGTCATAGATCAACAAAGACCAGCGAATTCTCGGGAGCACAGCGTGTTGATAAATCTACTCCTAGAAGTTCAGACTTGTCCCTCCCACTTGACAAGCCCCTAGTTCACTTGAATAGTCGGAGTATTCTTTAGGGAGCTTGCAAAAAAAATTCCTAGTTTCCTCATGGGTCTCTCTAGTAGTGTGGAGATAGCAGTTCCCGATATCGAGAACCTGATATTATCCGCTACTTTTCTGTTCTTCATAGCGAACGATCTCGATTTCGCGGGCTTGAAACTCATTCTTGCCCAAACTATAAGCATTACAAATATGCGAAGGATCCACCTACTCCCCGTGACTGAAGATATCGTAATAATCAGATCGTCCATATAAGCTCTGATCTGTATTTGACACACATGTCTTCATCCCTTTTGACGAGCATATTTATGACAAGGGTAGAGAAGAAAACCTGGAAAAGATTTTCATCGTAAAGTTATTATAATGATCCAGTATTAATAAGCTGATCTAACTGGGTGCATGCTATCTATTTAGGGTTTCTTCTACTAATTTATGTGGAATGAACCTGTATACGTTGACAAAGTTCAACCACAATGCGGCGAGGTCACCCCCGCTTTCTTCAGCGTCTCTGTGACTTCTGCATTGAAATATCAATTATTGACCAAAAGAAATCTTGTCAGTCGCCGTGATATAATACTAAAAAATTTCGGTACACAATAAAGAGATACTCCTGAATTGGTATAAATCTCTGGAGTTTTCTTACTTGGGGATCCACACTTCCTCTGAAAATCTCCATTAGTTTGCAACTCTACATCTACGCCACATCAACTCGAGTATCTTCCAAAGAAGCTGGAGAAAACTCAGACAGCGTTCCTTACAGCGTCTATAAAGACGCTGAAAGGGGCTCCACTTGCGCTAGGAGAGGAGGCCGAACTAGCTGCCTTTACTACCACGGTAATCTCCTTCCAGCTTGGTTAATTCAATTCAAAAACTGTCGTCGGTTTGGTTGGATTAATAACGCTTGTTATGTCGCCGAGATCCTTGTCTCTTAAAGGTTCACTCTATGTGATCCGAAGAAAGGAGTTAATATCAGCTGCATATCATTCTAGCTGACCACTCCGCTTATATTTGAGCAGTTTTCTAGTAAAGCCAAAGGAACATGCAATAATGAACGATGATCTTTTTCTTGGTCTTTCTATGTCTCCTATAACACCTCGCTTTACTAATGGATTATTAGCCTTGTTCTTAAAATATTCCTCTGCTCTGTTAGCATACGGTGTTCTTTTTCACTTCTTCTTCTTCTTCCATGTGCCCTGTTCTTTCAGGACGTAGGCGATCATGGCTTTCCACGTCTCCCTATTCCTGGTGGCTCTGTTACACCATGTAACCCTCGTTCCATCATCCAATTGATTCCGTCCTTCAACTATGTTATCCGTTGCTTTTCCCTGGTCTCTTCTTCCTTCTATCTGTCCTGTTAGTATCAGGTTCTCTAAGCCCTCTTTCTTCATTGCATGTCCCAGGAACTTCAGCTGTCTCTTCCTGATACTCAGCATTAATTTCCTTTTTGTTTCCATCATTTCCAAAACCTCATCATTGCTCACATGCTCGATCCATGATATTCACAGCATCCTTCTGTAGAACCACATTTCAGCTGGTTCGAGTTTTCCCTTCATCTTTGATGATATTGTCCAACATTCACTGCCATATTGAAGAACCGACATCACATAGCAATCCAGTACTCTCCTCTTTGTTTCTAGCGAAATTGTCCTGTTTCTCAATACTTTACTCAACTTCTGGAATGCTTCCTTCGCCATGCAAATTCGCCTTCGGATCTCAGTGTCACACATTATGTCTTCTGTTATAACACTTCCCAGGTATTTAAATTTTTGTACCTGCTTGATTTTAATGTCCCTCACCTGTATTTGGCATTTTGGGCTGCCCTTTCTGCTGATGACCATGCATTCGGTTTTCTTGCAGTTTATTTGTAGCCCTTTCTTGTCACTCTCTTCAGCTATCTTTTCACTAGCTTGTTTAAACCTTGGGTACCCTTAACACCTGCCTTAGGCATTGTATCCTCTCTGCCTTGCGGTTTTTGCTGTAAGGTTTTTGTTTCCTCCCTTCGCGTAAGCCAAATCCTTCTGTGGCATAACTGACTGTTATGGTGAAGCACACTTATTCTATAGTGAATAGACTCTCACACCTAATTTAAGTAGCAGTAGTAAGAGGAATAAGGAGCAGCCGACGTTGGACGATAGTAGTCGACAGTTAATCGAATACGAAAGTAGTCAGCGACCTGGCAAGATTACACTGTGTAATACAATTATATCAAGTTCCTAACGTTTTGTACGTCAAACCTATTAGGACCGACTTTAGCCCAAATACTAGCCTCCACTGCGAAAATAACTCCACAACACTGACTATTGCAGCCAACAGGATGTGCATCCGTCTGTCAGTGTCACCTTTTGATGTAGTCAGGACTATTCCGCTTACACCTTCGTCAAACTGTTGCCACTCGCTATAGCAATTCGCTCGAGGTCACTTGAGCTGTTTAGGGATTACTTTGCTTGGGGTTGTTTGGTCAGTTGCTTTGAAAGACTGGACACTGTGGTGTGAGTCCCGGCTGTGAAGATCCTCTGTCTCACCAGGGAATAAACCTATGCGTTGCAGAAGATCTCCCTTATCCATGCATTTCATCCTAGGCTGGTGTATTCTAAGGCCGTGCAGATTCTTACATTTTTTTTCTATAGTCGAAAACAAAATCGAAGTCATAGAACAATCATAGGGGTTGGTGTCGTAATATCAGTCCTAATGAGAATCTCATTCTTCCTCCGACCAATTTTTCCCCTGGTTCTCCGACCACAGAAATTTACTATTAGATTCAGCCTTTTTAATGTTTTAATAGGTAAATGTAACTGTCACTTCTACTCTAATAGATTATTTTCTTGCACTTCTCGCCTGTGAAGCTTCTTTCCGTTTACTTGTTTTTTTGACAAAAAACTACTTGCAGCGTCAATGCTATTTTCTATCTTCTTGAATCTCGTTCATCTTTTATCCTTTCTTCAATACCCACTGTACCCAGTCTTTTCTCTCACTGTAATCTCCTGTGCACTAATGGCGACCCCGCCTTACTTGAGGTGAAATCATATATATATATATATATATATATGTGTGTGTGTGTGTCAGATTATTTTTAATAAAATCTTTTCATACTCACCGATAATATTTCGCGTATTATACTTTATATTATATTTGAAGCGGAGAAATAAAATTTGCAATAATTTTTAGCAACACCCTTTTGCGGATACTTTATGCAACTCACAACCCTGAAGATGATCTCGGAAGGAGATCGGAAGTACTTGTGTACCTTTAGAAATGAATGATAATAACATCTGTCAACGTTACAGCTCATTTCTGACATCTTTCAATTATAATACGCGGAAGATTATCCGTGAGTATGAACGGATTTTATTAAAAATAAGCAGACATAATGTTTGCAATTTATTTAATCTGATATGTTTAAAGGAAATTTGCTGCTTAAACACACACACACACACACACACACACACACACACACACACACACACACACACATATATATATATATATATATATCACACCCTGATTGAGCACTCTGGAGGAATGGTAGACTTTGAAAAATAGTAGCTACTCTGGCATTTACGCATCGTTCATTCAGCAATGAATTAGAACACTCTCAGTTATTGGGCGTGTATAATGATAATATACACGCTAAAAAGTCTGCCTCCTTCTACCGAGCGCCCATAGCTCAGATGTAGAATCGCCAACTGACGCCAATTTGGTCGGGTTTCAATCCTGGGTTAAAAAGCAATCGGAATCTAATCGTACTGATGAGCTGTGATACAGCGAAACAGATCTGTCTGCTGAGAACTATATATATATATATATATATATATATATATATATATATATGTATATATATATATATATATATATATATAGAGAGAGAGAGAGAGAGAGAGAGAGAGTAAGTTATTATAATGTTTGGCGCCAAGATTGTTGGTTTTTAGCACTTTTACTTATTAAAGTTATGTTGGTAAGCAAGTGCTCGATATCGGGGTGTAAATGGAGCGTTGATAGTTTTAGTGCAAAGAATTTGTCACTTTAACTGAGCAGGTTCATGCCGACTTCGAAGTTTCGTGAAGACACCTTTATGATGTCTTAACTCTTTGACGCTGGGTTTAAATAAGCAAAAGAAAAATCCCAAGGTACGAGTTAAAAACTGGACATACAGTCCGATTTCGTTAATCCGGCCATGTCACTGCCGAACCACAGAATTTGTGCCATGCTAGAGCCGGATCACACAAATAACAGATTACAGTAATCACCCCTAAAAAAAAAAAATGTGTAAATATGGGCTTGCTAATTCTTTCCTTACGTGTATTGCAGTGTTTTCAAAGTAAGAACAAAACTTTAAACAGGAAATAAAACAATCATCTATAATTCCAAACAAGGCTTTTATTGTATGTTGCGATACAAAGCAAGCAAAACACTTACCCACCCTTAATTATATGTACATACAATCTTGAATGAGTAAATGTCGGATTAAAGGCGGTTAAAGAAAAATATACTCCCGGAGAGTCATCGAACACCTCTTCATCAAAGAAGTGGCGAAAAAATACAAAATAAAAAATTACAAACAAAAAAATAATTGCATCAATGAATTTAATAATATTTTATTTTATTTTAATTTAATAGTAGTCCGTATACTTTGCAACTATTTCAATTTGGAACAGGTCATTATATTTTTTCTTAGTTTTTGGGGCGCTCTCCACCTTTCCACGGAAATGGACTGTTCGAATCACTATATAAAATAGTAGTGATTATACCTCGAGGAAGAAAGTCGAGGAAGGAAGTCGAGTGAGCGAGTCCGTCGGGTATTTCCGGTATTGCACCGGAAGTGTTCTACTAGTCAATCTATCACGTCTCTACGACGATACTGTATACTAATTACCTTGTTCTGTATTCTACTAATCCTCACCTCTTGTAACTACTTCTCTTTTCCTGTCAATGCACCAACTTTTATACTATTACGTTGTTTTGTATTATTTCACATAATTCTGTTACCTGACGAAACAAAAAGCTGTCCCTCGAGTGGTTTGTCCAAGAACTAATAGAACCAAAACGTTGTCCTGAGAATTGGTGCTTGAGTTGCGCGTTCTCTTTCGTTATGTTTTTTCAATCATTTCTTGAAATGATGGTTACCCTTGTCACCCGTTGCTTATCTGTTGGGACGCTCTCCACCTTTTCACCGAAATGGACTGTTCGAATCACTATATAAAATAGTAGTGATTATACCTCGAGGAATGAAGTCGAGTGAACGAGTCAGTCGGGTATTTCCGGTAGTGCACCGGAAGTGTTCTACTAGTCAATCTATCACGTCTCTACGACGATACTGTATACTAATTACCTTGTTCTGTATTCTACTAATCCTCACCTCTTGTAAATACTTCTCTTTCCTGTTAATACACCTACTTTTATACTATTACGTTGTTTTCTATTATTTCACATAATTCTGTTACCCGACGTAACATTAGTTAACGATCAACAAACGAATTTGAAATTTATTATTTTTTTTATCTACATCCTTCGATACTCCGCGTGACAAAGTTTACTTAAGCCAAGTAAAGGTTTTCTGAATTTCATACATCATGTATTGTCATTAGAAGTAAATACATGTAATAATGTTAATTTGCCTAGATTTCTTAGATGTAAAATCATCATTAGTATTATTAATGTTTTACTATAAATTACTAGCATTATATTTTTGCTTGTTTACATATAGTAGTGAGTAGATGCAATAGTCTTAAGTTGTTTGAATTTCGTACATGAATCATTGTCATTATTATTAATTCTTGACTCGTATTTCTTTAATCTTATTTTGTTGATTGTTCATTGATTACACCTAGTAGATATAATAGTCTTAATTTGTTGAATTTCCTAGAAGAAAGACAATAAAAAATAAATGAATAAGAAGGAAAACAAAAATAAGGAGAATAAGAGTCGAAAAAGAAAAAGCTTCAAATGATGAATTAGTCCACGTTTTGATTGTATGGAATAATAATAATAATAATAATAATAATAATAATAATAATCGCAATAATAACATGCGTATTGTGGTGCATTGGAAATCGGCTCGGAACGAGAAATCGGGGGAGCCGAGTTCGAATTCCAGCCGAATTCATTGCATACACTTACGCGCAAATACTCTTGGGAAAGGTATCAATCCGTCTCTTCCCTCCAGTTATGGGTTAAATAACAGGACAGATTGGGTTCTATAGCCTTGGTCGGCAACCAGTCTACCGCAGAAAGCAATGGCAACCTACTGCGGGATAATCTTCTGTCCAGTCAGTCATGTCTCTTTTGAGACATGATCGCCCAAGCGTGTATCACGTATGGCACTTAACTGACTGAATAATAATGATAATTATTATTATGATAGTAATAATAACCCTAATACATAATAATAATAATAATAATAATTAATGGAAAAGAAAAAGCTGACATACGTTTAAGTTTATTACTGCTGTGAAATTTAAAAATAATAATTTGTTCGTCCACTGTATATTCAGTTCGCTTACGGCCATATCACCTTGAATACACCGGTTCTCGCTCGATCACCGATATAAAGCAACGTTGAGCCTGGTCAGTACTTAGATGGGTAACCGCTTGGAAATACCAGGTGCTGTAAGCATTTAGTGACGAATGTGCGTTGTGGTGCAGTAGATATCGTCTCGGAAAGAGAAATCGGTGGGCCGAGTTCGAATTCCAGTTGAATACCCTGCATTAATTTAAGCACTGGTACGCTTGGGAAAGGTTTTAATCCGTCCCTTCCCTCCAGTTATGGGTTAAATTACAGCGTAGGACTTGGGGACCCTGCCCTTAAAAACAAATCCCAATGAATCTTGATACTCGAAAAGAAAAAAAGTATTACTAGACACAAATCTTATATAAAAAAAACAACATTAAATTGTTGAAAGAAAAAGGTATTACCAGCAATAAATAAATAAAATTTAGTTGCCAATATCTGACCCGCCGAGGTTGATATGCCATAAAAACAAAACAACCAAACCAAGTATATTCAGTTATTTTATGATTAAAGTCGTCGAAAATAGGTTTATCAATAAATAAATAAATAAAAATAAATAAATACGTATTCTTTCTAAAAAAGAATATCGTAGAGAAATTGTATCAAACTGTTTTACATCGTATTTTTTTCTTGTTATTTTGTTTTTAGTTTTTTCTTTTTAAGAAAAATTATTGTTCTTTTTAATTATTTTAAAATATCGACAACTAAGGGAAATATGAATAATAAGAAAACTATATATATATATATATATATATATATATATAGAGAGAGAGAGAGAGAGAGAGAGTAAGTTATTATAATGTTTGGGGCCAAGATTGTTGGTTTTTAGCACTTTTACTGATTAAAGTTATGTTGGTAAGCAAGTGCTCGATATCGGGGTGTAAATGGAGCGTTGATAGTTTTAGTGCAAAGAATTTGTCACTTTAACTGAGCAGGTTCATGCCGACTTCGAAGTTTCGTGAAGACACCTTTATGATGTCTTAACCTTAATCTATTAGGATCATTTAAAGAAGAAACAGATAAATTAAATCATATACGAAGAAAAATTCATTTTTAAGTTAAAATAGTAAAACAAAATTTCATTAGAAAAAAAAAGTTATGTTTTAAGGAGCTTCAAAATAACACGCCATTTTCGTTGTAATTCCAATCGCGTAGGTAGTGCGACCATAAGAAGAAGAATTACAACATAAAGAAGAAATAATAGCCAGTAATTTTCTTTTCAAATTCATAATACTCCATGGGGTTCAAATATGAACTAGACTATAAATGACACATGGGTCTTTTCTTGGCCTGGAGGGCAAGATCAAAGTGTTGTATTTGTCCTCAGATACTCACTTCCTGCTCGCTGGCCGCCTGGAAAAAATGACCAGCTAAGACTAGCTTGGTACCCTGTTACCACGTAAGCGCTCAGGTTCACCACGTTAAAAACTGACTTTGTGTTACAAGTCGCTCCAGCGGGGGAGTAGGGGAAATCACGACTATAAACGACACATTGTTGGATACAAGTGAAGATATACTTATTTTAGACCCCGTTTCGTACCATTCATTTTTAATTTTGTCATGAAACCTTGAATTGTAATTCATAGCAGTAAAATACGTAATTACTTTACAAATAGCATAAAGAGACAAAAACCCCAAAATATAAGATTTGTTTCGAAAATATCTAACCATTTTGAATGCATTGAACCGACTCGATGCCAGTTGGCAGAGTCGAGGTTTATACTACCTACTCTAACATTCTTCAGTAGGATTTTTTTTATAATCATATCGCCCCAAGCAAAGCATTTTACTGCCACTGTTTTGCAGTGGGTTACATAGGAGAAAAGTTATGAGAAAGAGTGACACCTGTCACTCTTTCTCATTAGGGGGTGTCGGGAAGTGAGTAAGAGAAGAATGAGAATACTGATGAGAGTGGAGTGGACGGAGAAAGAAGCATGAGAGAGAGGATGCAGGTTAGCGAGACAGGAGATGACTATTGACTTTACATTTAAATTCTTGAAGATTGTAGCCGTCGGGGAAGCAAGTAAACGGAAGGGAAATCCATAGACGGAAAGTGCGAGAAAAGAAGCTGGTAGAGTAGAATTTGTGTTTACAATTCATTGGTTTCACAGTAAAAGGGTGGGACCTAGTTGCTAATCTTGTGGCTCGAGTAAATTTATATATAGGAGGCACTAGTGAGCTCAGTGCATCGGAGCAGAAGCCGTGAAAGTATTTGTCGAAGAGACACAAGGAAGCCACATTGCGCTGGTGAGAAAGTGACTGTATCCGAGCTGCCAAGTAGGGATCTATTACATTACAGATTCTCCGTTGGATTTTGTCAAGGACACCCAGGTGGATAGCAAGAGCACCCAAACAGATATGGCAGTAGTATTCAATGCACGGGCGGATGGTAGATTTATATATGTGCAGGATTGTTCCAGGTGGAAAAAACTACCTGGCCCTACACAGAGAACCGCCTTTCTTAGCAGCGGATTTAGCTATGGATTCTATGTAGACATTCCACTTGATGTCTGTTGTGAGAGTTAATCCGAGGAGACGCGGTGTTTTGCTTTCAGGGAGAGAAGCCTGATCCGTGTTAATGGGCGGGAGGAACGATTATCTGTGATGGAAGCATTGAAATTCACGAGCCATTTCTTACCCTAGTCCGCCACGGCTCGGAGGTCCTTTTGTATTCTTAAAGCTCCATCGAAACGTCATGAGAAACCCGTATATAAAAAACTTGATTACAGATGCTGTAATTATTGTCGGCCTCTTGTACCGCTCCAAGAAGCACCCGACCTTTCCTGCAATGAGTTACTTTTATCAGAGTTAGATCACCCCCACTCCAACAAATGGAGTATTGTTGCCGCCTCCACCCTGGCCTGAGAGACCTAATGAATAATGAATAGACAATTCTGCATGGCACAAATATAGCATAAAGAAAGGACTAAGTGTCAGTTATAAGAAAACAGGCACATCACAAAATAAATCCCGGGTTTAACTAATAAGGCCTTAACCTTTACGCAAAATTCGACAATGTCTCCGTAATTAATACTAATGACAATACATGATGTATGAAATTCAGAAAACCTTTACTTTATCACGCGTCGTATCGAAGGATGTAGATAAAGAAACTAATAAACTTCAAATTCGTTTGTTGATCGTTAACTAATGTTACGTCGGGTAACAGAATTGTGTGAAATAATACAAAACAACGTAATAGTATAAAAGTAGGTGTATTGACAGGAAAGAGAAGTATTTACAAGGGGTGAGGATTAGTAGAATACAGAACAAGGGAATTAGTATACAGTATTGTCGTAGGGGCGTGATAGATTGACTAGTAGAACACTTCCGGTGCACTACCGGAAATACCCAACTGACTCGTTCACTATTCAACATAGTCTCCTTCTAGGTTGATACACTGATTTCAACTCTTCTCTAACAATTCGATGCCTTTTTTGTTGAACAATTTATCTTTGGCCTCAAAATACGCCTCAGTTTCCGATATCACTTCTTCATTGGACCCAAATCTCTTTCCCTGGAATATTGAGGTCTGCAAACAGCCAGTCCTCGCTGGGAGCCAGATCTAGAGAATGGGATAGATGCGAAAGCAATTCATGTAGTTTTGCTATCGTTGCGATCGACTTGTGACACGGTTCTTTTGTCTTGATGAAAGATCTCTTTTTTCTTTATTTGTGGCCGCTTTTTGGCGATTTCTTCCTTCAAACCCACCAATAATGCATTATAATATAATATTCGCTATTGATGGTTCTTCCTTTCTCAAGTTAATCAGTGGACAAAATATATTGCGCATCCCAAAATACAGAGGCCAAAAACCTTGCCTGCTGATGTTTGCGTTTTTGGTTTCTTTGGATGGCTTTCACCCGCTGCTGTCCACTCAGCTGACTGTCGATTTGACGCCGGAGTGAAGTGGTGGATCAATGTTTCACCCATTGTCACATATTTATGCAATAACTTCTTCTTGCGTTGAAACAGTTGCAAACAACGCTCTGAATAGACACGTTATTGTTTTTGATCGACTGTGAGCGAACGCAGCACCCGCTTTGAACACAGCTTTTTCATTGACAAATGATCATGCAATATGTTAAACTCCTCTGTTATCTTACACAATTTCAATGTACCATCGAGTTTGTTGATTATTTTTGGTGTGTTTCGGGACAACTGCCGATTTGGGATGAGCTGAGCGTTCAGCATCATTTGTGTCTGTACGACCGCGTTTAAAGTCAGCATACCATCTCTTAACCGTAGTTTCTGAAGGAGCAGAGTACGAATAACACTTATCAAGCCATTGCTTTGCTTGAACAGTATTTTTCCCATCAGAAAGCAATGTTTTATCAGCACACAAAATTCAGATTTTTCCATTGTTTTGGAAATTTGCAACAGTAGCTTCACTTAACTGTAGTTTGCAAACTACTAATCCGATTGGGCCCAAATTTTGTCACGTGCTATTTGAAGATTAGTACTTCATAAAAATTATATGGATTTTTTATTAGTGGCGCAATCTATATGTCAGGCCTGGGACTTATTGAGTGATGTGTTATGGTTATCAGCAAAAGAAAAAAGTAGCCAAAATGCAAACAACGAACAAAAACATGCAAGTAGACAAATCGACATATCTGTCAAGTGTTTTCACAGAGAACGAGAAATGCAACACGGAAATAGGAAAAAAATAGGAATAGGAAAAGATGCCTTACAAAAGATAAACAAAGTATAAAAACACAGGAAAATATTACTGAAACAAAGAAAAGAGTGCTGAACTACTATATAATATATATCCCCTCATATGGCAGTGAATGCTGAACAATCTCATTACTGATGAAGAAGAGACTTGAAATGTGGTTCTACAAATGTATACCGAGGATCAAACTGAACATGTGAATATGAACTTTTAAGGAAAATGGAAACCAAGAAAAGGACATTTCAACTTCGAATCTGAAAAAGACACTTGAAATTTCTAGGGTTTTTAATTAATAAACAGGGGATAGAGAATGTGAAACACACAGACAAGTGGGACAGAAAAAATTAAGTAATAAACTACCTAACAAGATTGCGTAAATGGTTGGCAGATCAGAGTTTAACAGCAAAAACAAGACAAACCTTCGTAAGGGCTACGAAATACAAGAAGGTTAGTGAGAACCATCATCGCCATTGTCGTGAAGAGACAGGGCGCAAAGAAGAAGAAGAAGAAAGAAGAAGAAGAAGAAGAAGAAGAAGAAGGAGGAGGAGGAGGAGGAGAAGAAGAAGAAGAAGAAGAAGAAGATATTAAACGGTTGAATACTTTTCAGACCGGCCTCGTTTAGTCGAGTAGGACGTATTCACTGCGTTGTAACTTACCGTACCTTGGAGGTGTGACATTGGCCCTCAACCATCAACTTTCTACAGTCGGTGTTAAAATATTTACTTTTAGAAGTTGTGGTTGACTGAGTGAATAAAAGAAAAGACAACAGTAGAATAAACAGAACAGGAATGGCGTTACATCGTTTCCGCCTCCCGCCAAACTATCGTCCATTGTATATTTATGAGGGAGGAGACGTAAGTAAACTTTGTCTTCAAAACATTGTCTTCGTGTGAGACTCAACTTTCTACTGCCATTCATATGTAAATACAGCGCCAGAAAGCATTCATGTTTCTCGCTATGCGCGTATAGAATTACACACACACACACACACACACACACACACACACACACATATCTAAACTTATTTATAAATGGAACGTTGTCTGTGTGTGTATGTGTGTGTGTGTGCATGTGTGTTTGTGTGTGTGTGTGTCCGTTACCTATAGACTGCGAAACGGCTGAACCGATTTTCTTGAAAATTGACACAGTTGTACTATAAGCGTTTGCAAGTGTTCTTAGCTAGGTTTTGTGTTGAGGTACTCCCGATAAACATCGAAAGTCGATAATCGAAAAAATCGGGTTATAGAAGGAGTGGTCCGATTTTAAAATCAATTTGATACGCACATAGACAAAGACATAAGAAACGATATTCAGAAGTTTCAAGGTTGCAGTTCTTACAATAGTGCAGAAAATCGATTATAGATAAAAGGCAAGGTGTGTGTGTGTGTGTGTGTGTGTGTGTGTGTGTGTGTGTGTGTTTATCTGCCTGTATGTCTGTATTTTTTCAGCCCTTTTATTTTAGTTTTTGCTTCGGGTTTGACTCTAAGTAGGTATAATTGTAGTTCTTAGTCTCAGCCATGATACCATTTACTCAGAGGACTTATTTAGCCTTCAAATTTCAGTTTACGACAAAAAACTATTCGATATCGATACCAGGAAATGAAAATTTGACTTACATCCATTCATTTTTCTTTCAGTCTATGGTTTCGCTTTGACTGGAAACAACTATTGCTTTTTAGTCTTTCGTGCCAACGTCCAAAGAGTCTGAGCTCCAGGACCATGGATTAGTTTTAAAGCTTTCATTACACCCGAGCAACGCCGGGCTATACTGCTAGTAGATATATATTCTTCTATTTGCCTTGTCCTTTCAGGACGTAAGCAATCACGTCTCCTTATTTCTGGTGGCTCTTAGCACGTTTTCTCCTGTTACACTACGCAACACCCGTTCTGTCATCCACCTGCCCTTTAAATATGATTTCTGTAACTTCCGCCTGTCTCTTTTCCCCTTTATCTGGCCTGTTAGTATCAACTTCTCCGGGCCCTCTTTCCACATTGTATGTCGCAGGAACTTTAGCTGTCTCTTCCTGATGCTCAGTATTAATTTCTTTTTCGTTTCCATCCTTTCCAAAACCTCATCATTGCTCGTATACTCGATCTATATCTGCTGCATTCTTCTGTAGAGCCACATTTCAGTTGCTTCAAGCTTTTCCTTCATCTTTGATGATATTGTCCAACATTCACTGCCATATTGAAGAACTGACATCAATCCTGTATGCTTTTCTTTGTAGCAAAATTTTCCTGTCTCTCAATACTCTACTTAACTTCGCCATGCCATTTCAGCGGATCTCCGTGTCTCAATTTCTGTCAACTGTTAGAACATTTCTTAGGTATTTAGATCTTTATACCTTCTTGATTTTAGTATCCCCCACCTGTATTTGACATTTTGGTCTGCCCTTTTTGCTGATGACCATGCATTCGGTTTTCTTGTAGTTTTTTTGTAGTCCATTCTTGTCACTCACACAAAAGATAGCATAAAAAATAAATAATATTTTGAACAAGTAGGAAACGATTTTACCCCTTAACCTTAGGATCCTTTCGACCAACACTTCTTCAGAAGGTACCATTGGTAAGGTTAACTGACACAAGATAAAAGACTAACTATGGAGACGAACTAGAAAAGTGGGTCAAGGTTGGAAAACAATTAAAAAAATAATTTATTGTAAAAAGAATATACGAATAAAAATAAAAGGCATCAATATTATACAAGACTGAAAAAAAATACCTCCAACCCATTACATAATTAAAGAGTAAGCATGAAATTCTATTTTTTATTTTTATTTTTTTTACAAAGACCCGGTCTGTGTAGCTTGATGCAGATAACCTTAAAACACATAAATGGTTTTCTGACCGGAACTTTTACAGAATTGTAAACCAGCTGTCCTCATATGCCCCGGTACAATCCAGATTGTCCAACAAGTGATGACCTATTGCCGAGTTGTTCACTGAGTTATTATCCAAAAATGACTTAGGTTGCCGGATCTTATATGAGCAAGCACATGCAGACTAACTCAGGTTACCATTCTTTGATCGATCCGTCCTACGTATTCAGTATCCCACTAACATTTAAATTAATATATTACAGAACTAGTTTGTAATAACCACCTTTAACAAATGAAGGAAATAGAGATCTAGCACCGAAGACAACACGTAAGCTGACTGTAGTGAACCGTTTAGAAATGCAGACTATATATATATATATATATATATATATATATATATATATGATGAAATCCGTAATAATATATATATATATATATGAGAAATCCGTAATAATATATATATATATATATATATATATATATATATATATATATATGAAATCCGTGATTATATATATATATATATATATATATATATATATATATAATAATTTAAAGTTAAAGAACTGAAACGCAAAATTTTCGCTGATAGTCTAATATTTTTACCTGACGATCTTTTCAGTCAGTCAGTTATATATGATACACGCTTGGGCGATCATGTCTCAAAAAATACATGAATGAAAGGGGTAGAATATTTTCCCGCCGTAGGTTGCCATTACTTTCTGCGGTAAACTGGTTGCCAACCAAGGCTATAGAGCCTAATTTGTTCTGCTATTTAAACTTTCCCAGGGGTATTTGTGTGTATGTGAATGCAACGGATTCAACTGGAATTCGAACTCGGCTAGCCGATTTCTCGTTTTGAGCCGAGATCCACGCACCTCCTTTCTGGTCCTCAATAATCATAAACTATACCGATAAAAACGTATTCACGATTTGGGGGTAAAATTAACAAAATAAATTAATTTACCAAGCTGGCCCAAATTTTTTTCACGACAGTGTGTATATATATATATATATATATATATATATATAGTGATGATCATCCACGTATACTGTCTTAATATGTATAGGAAAGAATATTAATAAAAAGTTTTGAATTTAAAAATGTACTTTTTTTGAACAGTATTTGTTTATTTTTATTATATTTTATATTTCAGACCGTCCTCGGTCCTTCATCAGAAACAAGTGATTTCAAATTTAAAAATCACTTGTTTCTGATGAAGGACCGAGGGCGGTCTGAAATATAAAATATAATAAAAATAAACAAATACTGTTAAAAGAAAGTACATTTTTAAATTCAAAACTTTTTATTAATATTCTTTCCTATATATATATATATATATATATATATATATATATATTGTCCTAGTTTGCCATTACTCATAGGTCCACTCTGACACGGAGTGGTGGTTTCTGTTGAGGTCTCATCTATGGGTCAAATAGCTTGCGTGTTTGCCTGAGTGTGCGTGTTGGTTATGTGAATACACAACGTGTGTGTGTGTGTGTGTGTGTGTGTGTGTGTGTGTGCTCGTGTGTATGTGTATGTGGGTGTGTGTCCGCTCACATGTGAGACGGTTATGTAAAAATGTACTGTAGGTTTGGAGCATTTGCATCGCACATATGAATGTGTACTTGTATGGAGGCTTTTCGAAGCCTGAGCAAAGTCACTATGGGCGCTCCCAAGCGACTAACCCTCATACCAGAGCCGGAAAACTCTGACATCAAAACTCCTTATGTATACTGTCTGATCCACTATGCACTACCCAATGTATTTAGGGGCCTGGGGATGTCAAACCCCGTGATAATATAACATGCGATTCTCACAAACACCTGGAGAGTGGCGTACAGGTCACCTGTATAGGCTATGTTGTTTTAATGGAGAGGTTTTGCTTTCTGCCGCACAAGCAACTGACCACCTTAAACAAATGTTAGTGCCGGTTGATCGGTAGTTGGATGGCTAATAGTTCAACACAAATGCATGCAGGACAGAAATCTCATCCATCAGTGTAAAACAAAGGTCACCATTCACTGCTAACCTTCATTTATCATTTACGTTTACGGTAAGAGAGTTCACCATATATATATATATATATATATATATATATATATATATATATATATATATATATCAGCATGCGGTGTAGATATAGATGAATCCAAACAAGTATCCTGTACATACAGTGGTAGAATAACTCTCTAAGAGAGCTCTAAATATATATGTATATAAATGCATACAGAGCAAATATAAGAAAAAATTAAGGCAGACAATAGAAGATTTTACACGAATGTAAAATCTTCTGTACAATAAAAACAGAAGCTGATGATGGTTCGCCTAAAATAGGCCTAAGCTTCTGATTTACCATGAAATAACGTATCTGTCTTAATTTTTTCTTATATATATATATATAATGATAACTACTTAGACTCTGTAAGAATGCACTCCGTAAATTTATGCCAATATAAACTTTCGAAAAAAACCATTAACAAACAGAACCTAAATCCGTTACAATCCGGCGTACTAAGTCGTCGGATAAATGGGGGAAAAAAAAGAAACCAGCGGAACAAGAACAAAACATTCAATATTCCGCAGTAAAGAAAAAAACCCCAAACGGAGCCAAACACAAGAAAAAGTGCTCGATACGAAAGTACTAAAATACAATAGTAGAGCAAAAACACACGAAAAATCTAAAGTGAGCCATAGTGACGATCCGTAGTGTGAAACCGCGGTAGGTTTTGGCTCACTTTAGATTTTTCGTATATATATATATATATATATAGTTAACAATCAATATACCTATACATGATGATAGAAAAAGTAAAGAAAGATCATATCTGAAAAGTGTTTTAATCAAACATGTTAGATTAAAGACACTTTTCCTGCCTTTTTTTTTCTATCTTCTTGTCGGATGTCAATCCATATATTCAACCCACGCAATAAATAAAAATTATATAAAAATTTTCCTCAAATACCTTCGAAGTTGGCATGGACGTGATCAATTTAAGTGACAAACACTTTGCGTTACAATATATATATAAATGTAAATGACAATAGAAAATTGTATTAGTTGCCAACGCGTTGCATCAAATGGGGAGTTTGTCAAGGCAAAAAAAACGAATTGAATTTATTAAAACAAACAATGTTTTAATAAATTCATTTCACGTTTTGCCTTGAAAAAGTCTACATTTGATGTAACGCATTGGCAACTAATACAATTTCCTATTGTCATTTAGATTTATAAATATTTTCTTTTCTACAGGTTAACTCTGAGAGATTTTTTCAATATATATATATATATATATATATATATATATATATATATATAGTCATTCGCAGCTCATCAGTACGGTTAAACAACCGATTGCTTTTAATCCAGGATTGAAACCCGACCGAATTGGCGTCAGTCGGCGATTCTAGCTATGGGCGCTCGGTAGAAAGAGGCAGACTTATCATACGTCAGTAGCCAGAGTGCTCTAATTCATTACTGAATAAGCGATGCGTAGATGCTAGAGTAGGTACTGTTTTTTCATATATACTTGTAATATTCTAGTTCTATAGCACAACTCAGAATTACATGCACTCTGCAATCATCAGGTGGATATATACGCGTGTGTACCTTCGTGTGTATCGATACTTATAATCATTGATATCCATACCTATATATATATATATATATATATATATATATATATATATATATATATGTGGGTGTGTGTTTGTGTGCGCCTCTGTGTGTGTGTGTGTTCATTAAAAGCGTTAATGTTTCCCATGTGGTACACTAAAAAGTCTTCTAACACGACAAAAATGAGTACTGCTCATCGACTTGTAAAATATTATAGAAATGGAATAGCTACATCTGTTTAAAAAGAATGCCGACTGCGACGAGATGATATAAGCTTCGCGTTCGCTTAACTTCTCCGCTTAAATTAAACCAAACGAATTGAAATAAAACAAAAACAGCGTAAACAACAATAAACACCAACATTTTTTTCTTGTTTTCTTTTTTTTTTTACCGATGTTCAGGCTGTAAACAAACGAGCAAACGAATCCCAGCCTTAAGGATATCAACGACTGCGTAGATAAAAAGAAACGCTAAAATAGACAAAAAGTGGTGAAAAAAAAAAAAAAATAAATGGAAGCAATTTCACTGTCTGCTCATATTTAACCGCTAAATCCAAATGTTTTGTCTGAGAATCCCAGACGCACACGCATATATTTAGGGTGCGCCAGATATTTGAAGACGCACAGTTTTCGGGCCATAACTGAACGTAGAATTATGCGGCATGCATCAAACTCTGTATTTACTTTCCACCTTCTAATATATCGACTACATTAACATATCAGTTTGAAATATGATACATATAGTCCAACTGCTTGCTGTGCTCTAACCGCCAATCAGTGCTCGATACTACCGAGTAAGGCCAAATTGGTCAACTGCACACGAGGAACGGCAGGTGGTTCAGTGCCGACCCCACCGAGGTATACACGGTGATGCAGTATAAATTCACGTCATATACAGTGGTGTTGAGGGATGTAAGCAATGATAACCATGTCATGAAACCTTGCCTCTATCCGCAGACTCTCAAGGTCAAATATATCGCAGACATAGATACGTTAGTGGGTCGTTATTGTGGTTGGATGATTTTTTTAGTAGGACGCTAATCTCTTCACCCTGAATTGATTCAACAGTTGCGAGCCGAGAATTTGCACGATCATGACATCTGCATTATGTGACCTTCGTAGCTATCCGGATTGGAATTCTCTGGATTACTACGTCTAGAATGTCTTCATTGAGGAAACCAATTAGCAGTTTCTGTATGAAAAGTACTCGCTGAATATATATATATATTGTAAGCTATATATTCAATTTAGTGAAACTGGAAAGTCTTCTTTAATAAAAAAAAACCCTTCATCACCGAAGGGAGTCATGGATGCTACTGTCTGTCCATATTAGTTGCTTATCATCCATTTTAACTCTAACAATGGCGACGCATCGTATATATATATCAAGTTAACAGAACTCTTTTACGATCATATCGCCCCAAGCAAGTCAGTTAACTGCCACTGGTGTGCAGGGGATTACATAGAAGGAAAGTGATGAGAAAGAGTGACAGGTTATAGGGGGTGTCAGGAAGTGGGTAACAGAAGGGTGATAATACTGATTAGAGTGAAGTGGACGGAGAAAGGAGCATGACAGGGAGGATGCAAGTCAGTGAGATAAGAGATGACTAATGACTTTACATTTAAATTTCTGGAGATTGTAGCTGTCGGGGAAGCAAGTAAATGAAAGGAAATTCCACAAGCGGGAAGTGCGAGAAAAAAGCTGCTGGAGTAGAATTTGGGTTTACATATTATTGGTTTCACTAGTTGCTACTCTTGTGGCTCGAGTAAGTTCATATATAGGGGGCACCAGTGAGCTAAGATCATTTGAGCAGAAGCCGTGAAAGTATTTATAGAAGAGATATAGGTAGGCCACATTGTGCCGGTGGGAAAGTGACTGTATCTGAGCTGCCAAGTCGGGATCAACCACAATGCAGATTCTCAGTTGGATTTTTTCAAGGAGCCTTTTCAACTGAATATAATTTTCAGCATAATCTATTCTGAATTGCATGCCGTTCTATTTAAAAAATTTATAAAGGTGTAGGTAGAATATTCGTGTTCCAGCTATGAAACCTGGGGTCGAATCTCACCATGATCGATTTGTTATCAGAGTAATCTTGCTCTTTTGGAAATCAAACTACTGGTTGATCCAAGCCATTTGAAATAAATTCATACCGCTGGTTAATTCAAGCCTTGTAAACGAAAATCATGCCAATGGCTATTCCAAGCCATTTGAAATAAAATCATACCACTGGTTAATTCAAGCCTTGTAAACGAAAATCATGCCAATGGCTATTCCAAGCCATTTGAAAGAAAATCATACCACTGGTTAATTCAAGCCTTGTAAACGAAAATCATGCCAATGGCTATTCCAAGCCATTTGAAAGAAAATCATACCACTGTTTAATTCAAGCCTTGTAAACGAAAATCATGCCAATGGCTATTCCAAGCCATTTGAAAGAAAATCATACCACTGGTTAATTCAAGCCTTGTAAACGAAAATCATGCCAATGGCTATTCCAAGCCATTTGAAAGAAAATCATACCACTGGTTAATTCAAGCCTTGTAAACGAAAATCATGCCAATGGCTATTCCAAGCCATTTGAAAGAAAATCATACCACTGGTTAATTCAAGCCTTGTAAACGAAAATCATGCCAATGGCTATTCCAAGCCATTTGAAAGAAAATCATACCACTGGTTAATTCAAGCCTTGTAAACGAAAATCATGCCAATGGCTATTCCAAGCCATTTGAAAGAAAATCATACCACTGGTTAATTCAAGCCTTGTAAACGAAAATCATGCCAATGGCTATTCCAAGCCATTTGAAAGAAAATCATACCACTGGTTAATTCAAGCCTTGTAAACGAAAATCATGCCAATGGCTATTCCAAGCCATTTGAAATAAATCATCCCAGAAGCTGTAACTCCCTAATTTGTTGGTGTGGGCCTCAGACTTAACACTGTGGGCTACATCCAGTGTCTTGGCAAATTACTGCTTTGGTTCAAGAGGGTGCCTACTGGAGGACCCTATGTCTGTTAACAGGACTCTGCACCATGTCCCATAAGCAGGAGAATCATGGCTGTGAGTCAGTTTTTGTGAGCACATCACTTCATATATCTGACCACCTAACTCCCCAGACTGCAACTCCTTGATTATTAAGTGTGGGGCACAGTTGAGTGAGAGACCAACAAAACTCTTTGTACCAACCAAAGATGAACCAAAGGTAAGGGTTATGGCAACATTCTTTAAATTAAACAAGGAGACCACTCAGAAGAGTTGTAGGAGATTCTAAAGTCGTTCGGAAGCCGTGGTTGCATCCAATGGCGATTTTATTGAATAAATGTACTCTTTAGTATTTCAAGATGTTTCGTGTAATTTTGGTAAATACATCTGTTAAAATGAGATGCCAATGTTATTTTCATTTCTTGAGTCATTTAGACAACAATTTATCCATCGTACTTTGTATATCAGTCAGTTAAGTGCCATACGTAATACACGCTTTGGGCGATTATGTCACGAAAGAGACATGACTGGCTGGGCAGAAATTTATCCCGAAGTTGGTTGCCATTACTTTCTGCGGTAGACGGGTGACCAGCCAAAGCTATAGAGCCCAATTTGTCCTATTAAGAGACGGATGGGCACCTCAGCGTGGTGTAATGGTTAGCAAGTTTGTCTAGCTAGAACCAGTTACAACTGAGTAGTGAGTTCGATCCTCACTGGGTGTCCCGACCTTTCGGCCTTGTGCCACATCTAAACGGCGCTTAGTAAAAGAGACTGATTAATACCATTTCCATGGTGCGTAAGTGAATGCTAGAAATTCATCTGGTAAACTGACATATTTTCCTTGCTCACTGATAAATCTGCTTTGTGCAAGCCTAGTAATTAACTGGTCACAGCTTTTCACCAGTGTTCAGAATGTTGTTGTTTATAGTATGGTCATTTTTTTTTAATATAACACCATGTTAAATCCAGAAAACCTATCCTTAGCAACCTTGAAGCTTGTTGGTAATCTCTTACCTGACATTGTTAATGTTTTTTTTCCAACCACGTACCGCCAGTACGCAGGTGTATCACCAACACTGTAAACTTGCCCAGAACTGAACATTTCATCCGATATTATCTTTGCAAATTCTTTTAAGTAATTTTCACCTATATCGTGATCAGCTTAAACTTTTTCACCACATATTTTTAGATATTTTATACCATGGTACTTCTTAAATTTCTGTATTGACGCTCACTTTCAATGTTGAGTTCATTATTATATATTCTCTTTGTTTCATGACGATCAGTCCGTTCAAAGGTATGCGGTCACTTCTATGTTGTCGTATCCATTGTGGCAACACCCGGTCAAGATCTTCATTATTTTGCCTTCAGCTGAGCTTCGCTTTTTTTTTTTCAACAATGTCAGAGTAGAATTTCAGTAACTTATCTTTTTGTTTCTTATTCATAAAAAGTTGCAGTTCCGACGACATATTAGTCCTGGGTATGACGGTAAACTGCATCCGGTAGCAAAGCCTCTGACTGGAAGGTTAATTGCTCTTCTCACCCATGGCAGCACTACCTCCTCAAGGCACTTGATGTAGGCTTCTGTGTTGAGTCTGAGATCATCAACAATTCGAAGTTCTTTTCTTATCAGAATGATCAGAGTGAGTTTCCCGAGCTACCATACCTTCTTAACCATCATAAGACCTATCCAATCCTTTCTGAATCCTCTTCATTGTCGATCCTGGATATGACGGTAAACAGCATTCGGTAGCAAAGCCTCTGACTGGAAGGTTAATTGCTCTTCTCACCCATGGCAGCACTACCTCCTCAAGGCACTTGATGTAGGCTTCTGTGTTGAGTCTGAGATCCTCATCAACAATTCAGAAGTTCTTTTCTTATCAGAATGATCAGAGTGAGTTTCCCGAGCTACCATACCTTCTTAACCATCATAAGACCTATCCAATCCTTTCTGAATCCTCTTCATTGTCGATCCTGGATATGACGGTAAACAGCATTCGGTAGCAAAGCCTCTGACTGGAGAGGTTAATTGCTCTTCTCACCCATGGCAGCACTACCTCCTCAAGGCACTTGATGTAGGCTTCTGTGTTGAGTCTGAGATCCTCATCAACAATTCAGAAGTTCTTTTCTTATCAGAATGATCAGAGTGAGTTTCCCGAGCTACCATACCTTCTTAACCATCATAAGACCTATCCAATCCCTTTCCTGAATCCTCTTCATTGTCGGTCCTGGATATGACGGTAAACTGCATCCGGTAGCAAGCCTCTGACTGGAAGATTGAAATTGCTCTTCACCCTTGGCACTACCTCCTCAAGGCACTTGATAGGCTTCTGTGTTAGTCTGGATCATAATGTCAACAATTCAGAAGTTCTTTTGTATCAGAATGATCAGAGTGAGTTCCACGAGCTTACCATACCTTCTTAACCATCTTAGAACCTATCCAATCCTTTCTGAATCCTCTTCATTGTGGAAATTCCTGGATATGACAGTAAACTGCATCCGGTAGCAAAGCCTCTGACTGGAAGGTTAATTGCTCTTCTCACCCATGGCAGCACTACCTCCTCAAGGCACTTGATGTAGGCTTCTGTGTTGAGTCTGAGATCCTCATCAACAATTCAGAAGTTCTTTTCTTATCAGAATGATCAGAGTGAGTTTCCCGAGCTACCATACCTTCTTAACCATCATAAGACCTATCCAATCCTTTCTGAATCCTCTTCATTGTCGATCCTGGATATGACGGTAAACAGCATTCGGTAGCAAAGCCTCTGACTGGAAGGTTAATTGCTCTTCTCACCCATGGCAACACTACCTCCTCAGGCACCCAGTGTAGGCTTCTGTGTTGAGTCTGAGATCCTCATCAACAATTCAGAAGTTCTTTTCTTATCAGAATGATCAAGTGAGTTTCCCGAAGCTACCATACCTTCTTAACCATCATAAGACCTATCCAATCCTTTCTGAATCCTCTTCATTGTCGATCCTGGATATGACGGTAAACAGCATTCGGTAGCAAAGCCTCTGACTGGAAGGTTAATTGCTCTTCTCACTAGCTTCGGCAGCCTTTTCTGCCTCCTCAAGGCACTTGATGTAGGCTTCTGTGTTGAGTCTGAGATCCTCATCAACAATTCAGGATTCTTTTCCTATCAGAATGATCAGAGTGAGTTTCCCGAGCTACCATACCTTCTTAACCATCATAAGACCTATCCAATCCTTTCTGAATCCTCTTCATTGTCGGTCCTGGATATGACGGTAAACTGCATCCGGTAGCAAAGCCTCTGACTGGAAGGTTAATTGCTCTTCTCACCCATGGCAGCACTACCTCCTCAAGGCACTTGATGTAGGCTTCTGTGTTGAGTCTGAGATCCTCATCAACAATTCAGAAGTTCTTTTCTTGTCAGAATGATCAGAGTGAGTTTCCCGAGCTACCATACCTTCTTAACCATCATAAGACCTATCCAATCCTTTCTGAATCCTCTTCATTGTCGGTCCTGGGTATGACAGTAAACTGCATCCGGTAGCAAAGCCTCTGACTGGAAGGTTAATTGCTCTTCTCACCCATGGCAGCACTACCTCCTCAAGGCACTTGATGTAGGCTTCTGTGTTGAGTCTGAGATCCTCACCAACAATTCAGAAGTTCTTTTCTTATCAGAATGATCAGAGTGAGTTTCCCGAGCTACCATACCTTCTTAACCATCATAAGACCTATCCAATCCTTTCTGAATCCTCTTCATTGTCGGTCCTGGATATGACGGTAAACTGCATCCGGTAGCAAAGCCTCTGACTGGAAGGTTAATTGCTCTTCTCACCCATGGCAGCACTACCTCCTCAAGGCATTTGATGTAGGCTTCTGTGTTGAGTCTGAGATCCTCACCAACAATTCAGAAGTTCTTTTCCTATCAGAATGATCAGAGTGAGTTTCCAGAGCTACCATACCTTCTTAACCATCATAAGACCTATCCAATCCTTTCTGAATCCTCTTCATTGTCGGTCCTGGATATGACGGTAAACAGCATTCGGTAGCAAAGCCTCTGATTAGGACGTTGTGAGGAGCATAAAATCACCTCTTAATTGCTGTTGTTCCCAGGCCCACCCTGACCCGGAGTGGTAGCACCTGTTAGGGTCCCAACTATGCGCAAATAGTTAAACCCCAAACTATGAAAATATAAAAATACACTTTTATGGAAATATATACATAAAAATAAACTTCTATAGAAAAATATACATTTTTGAAGGAAAAATATTACCAACAATACATTTTTGAAGAAAACATTATCACTGTAACACATTTTTGAAGGAAAAAATTATTCTCAGCCAAACCTTTTTGAATACAAAACTAAAAGATATTTTCAGTTTTCGACAATAAATATAATAAAACAAAATGTTTTAATTAAAATCTGATTAAATCAACCTTCGCACTATAACCGAACATTAAAAACGAATTCCTTAAAACCCCATCTTTTTGACATTAAATAACACACAGAGGTTGATATGCCGTTAAACAAAACTCAAACCAACAACCAACCAACTAACCGACGCCATGTTTCTCGTTCAGACGCCATACACATGCACCACGATCAACCTTCTGTAGTAACTCAATTTTTTGACATTTTTAAATATCCCCAAAAATTGTAAACCAAAATAAACGTCAGCCTGAAAATACTTACAACATGAGCGCTGATCTGCAACTGATGGTGACGGCCAAGAAGATGCAGAGGAACCGTTTATATCGCTACACAGGGCATATCTGTTCCCCAAACTCCATCGAAAAAAGTTCGATTTTGTGGATTTGTGGATTTGTGGATTTTCAGAATTATTATTGTTGCAATTTGCTCTTCCATAGACTAAATGTTTAATTTTTCAATGTCTACAAAGCCACAGAGGTGAAAAAGCTATCTCCACGGAAGAGCGAAATGGCACAATAATAATTTATATATATTGTTTATACATATAAGATATGCACAAGATTCAACACAAATATATAGGGTCCTTGGCATGAAAAAAAAAAAATCTGGCAATAAGAACTCTCATTGGGAGGTTGTGAGGAGCAGGGAACCACCTCTTAATTGCTAATGTTCCCAGGTCCACACTGACCCGGAGTGGTAGCACCTGTTAGGGTCCCAGCTATGGGTAAATAGTTAACCCCCAAACAAGGGTCAAAACACTATGAAAGTATAAAAATACATTATTATAGAAATATATGCATAAAAATAGACTTTTATAGAAAAAATATTCATTTTTGAATGAAAAATTATTGTCATAAAAATTTTGAATACAAAACTAGAAGACGTCTTCAGTTTCTAAAATAACAAATAATAATAACGAAAACATTTCCTCAAAATCTGACTAAATCAACCTACTCACTATAACCGAACATTAAAAAAAGATACCCTATAAACTCACTTTTTGGCATTAAATAACCCACAAGATTGATATGCCGTTAAACAAAACTAAAACTCAAACATATATATGCTATAGGAATGTGTTATATATAATACTTAAATATATTTAAATATATAAATATATGGAATTACTTGAAGTACTTTGAGTTTAATGGTTAACTAGCTTGTCTCGCTACATCATGCAGGAGGATGGTGTGGATAGCATGGGCAGAACATGTGAGCAATGACAATGTTTTGGAGAAAATTAAATAAAAAAGGAAACTCATATTTAACATCAGGAAGAGGGAAATGCAATTTCTGGGACACGCAATCAGGAAGGAGACTTGGAAAACCTGATACTCACAGGACGGACAGAGAGAAAGTGGGATAGAGGAAAGCAATGCAATTTGAAATTTCATGCGCCCGATCGACTCAGTCGATTAAAATTTTAATTTGGCGATTAAAGCCTATTGCTTTACACGCCCGCGGTCGATTAAAAACCTTGCAATGAAACGTGGCTTTTCAAATATAGAAAACAAAATCTGATTTCTTTTTACAACCCCGAAGTATGCCATTGAAGATTCCCAAGTTACTTAGAATGACCTACAATGACCTTTTATTTTCCCGGCCAGTGTAAACATTCGTTTAATTAACCCTTCCAGAGTGGAGCCAAAATGTCTCTATCGCCCAGATTAAAGACATTCACAGATTTTTAGAGACTCATTTGGAAAAATATCCTTGACTGAACATCTATATTTTCTCTCCGCTTACAAAAACGTACATTTGAAAGAAAGAAAGAAAAAAAAGTACGCATACTTCTTTCAACCACGCACCGAAAAACAAATTATACAAGTAATTTTTTTGTAGAAAATTGTTGAGAAAATCAGATTTGTTATTTTTTTTCATCATCTATGAGATGGAGCTTGTAGTAAAATAGAAGAAAAAAACGACGAATTTAGGTACCTTCACTCAATTGCCAAAACAAAACAAAACAAAAAACAAAAAACAAAAAACAAAACAAAAAAAAACAGCATATCATGATGTTAAAAGGGCCCAAATTTAATAAAAATAAAGTTTATAATCAAAATGTTTATGCTATTATTAAGAGAAAAGATCTAATTTTGTTGTTATAATTTTAAAAAAAGAATTAAAATCTTTTCTAACACGTTTAAATTTTAATTAAAATTCCATTCTTTGTTTTCTGTCAGCGATTCACGCTATGTTTACTTAAGGCGACTATTAAGAAAATGGAGTCTGTCGAGTAAAATGATTTTGGAGGGAGAAAATTTTCCCTTGCTCCCGACTGCCGGTCGAGAGATTTCTTTTTTAAATCTCAAAAGATATATATATATATATATATATACCCAAGTGAATAAAGAACGAAGAAAATATTAACAACGTTCAAAACATTAATTTAAAATAGTACTCAGTATAGAAATAGAGCTATGAATATATATTACAAATTATAGTTTAGAACATGTACAAATTACAGTTTACTACAAAAGTTTACATTTGTTTCAACATCGAAAGAACAATCTGTCGAAACAAAATGTACACTTTTGTAGTAAACTGTAATTTGTACATGTTCTAAACTATAATTTGTAATATATATATATATATATATACACACAATATAGTGATTTTAATAAATGTTGTTTTTTTTTTATGAGTTTTATATAATTATTTTTTTTTTTTCCTTTTACCCCCCTTTTTGCTGTTGGTATGGTTCCTCCTTGTCTTAGTGTATGTCTATTTATTTGGTTTATCTTTGGTGTTTTAGCCTTGGCCCTGACGATCCGTAGGGTGAAACCGCGGTAGGTTTTGGCTCGCTTGAGATTTTTTGTGTGTCTTGGCTCTACTTTTGTATATCTTTTGTACTTTGTATCGAGCACTTTTTCTTGTGGTTGGTTCCGTTTGGATTTTTTTTTCTTTACTGCGGAGTATTGAATGTTTTGTTCTTATTCCGTGGATTTCTTTTTTTTTTTTACTCCCCATTCATCCGACGCCTCAGTGCATCGGATTGTAACGGAATTAGGTTCTGTTTGTTAATGGTTTTTTTAAAGGTTTATCTTAGTATAAATTTACAACCTAAATACTTACAGAGTCTATTTAGTTATTATATATATATATATATATATATATATATATATATATATTGTATTTCTGTTTATAATAAGATTAGACCAGTGCACATTTGTATTAAAAACTGTTCAATATAATTGTATTGTAGAACTTTTTAATATTTTCCATTTGTTTCCTAGGTTTCTGCCATGAATGGTGTCTTCAGTGATTTTAATAAATGATTTTACCGTTTATTTATCTATTTTTAATTTTTTAAGAACGCTCATGTAACTGTGTTATTTTTTAAACGCTTACGTATTTTAACGCGCAATTTTTAAAATTACAAGGAATTATGACGTTTTCATCCATGGTTGTATGAATGTAAGAGGTATTTTTAGTATAGTTACACTAAGTCATAATTCCGTTCTTTCATTCATTTCGTATATATATATATATATATATATATAAATATATTATTTTTATTGGATACTCGTACATGAATACACGCTCCGTTTATTTATTATACAGCATATTTATTTTCGTCTACTGACAAAAAATTTCGGGAAATCTAATTCAAGAAAAATATGTGCTCGGCGATAATAAATAAAGTTAAATAAATAAACCGATCTTACACTCAAATATTAATATCGACTAAAAATAAAGTTTAAATAACACAAGATGAAAAATCCATAACTTTATATATATATATATATATATATATATATATATATATATACAGTGTCCATAAAATTCGTGTGCACTTTAAATAATTTAGAACTTTATTTTTATTTGCGATAGAAATAATTTGCAAACAGATTAGAAAGTAAATCTATATTTTTTAAGGTTTTATTGAAATTTTATTTAAGTTTCCCCATGTCCATTATTATTAGCAATACGAAGGGTAATACGATTTTAATATTTTTTTTACTTCTCCAAATATTGTTGCCAATTTTGTGGTAAAGAATTATTCAATGGTTATACGTAAAACTAGAAACGTTAAAACTTTATAACATTTTTTACAGATTATTTCTATCCCAAATACAAATAAAGTTATAAATATTTTTAAAGTGCACACGGACTTTATGGACACCGTGTATATATATATATATATATATATATATATGAATGTATGGTCATCAGCAAAATACCAAAAATGCCATTTACAGGTTGTGGATACTAAAATAAAGCAGGTACAGAAAATTTTTAAAATACACCTTAAAGTGCCGAATCCAGGTGCGACGTCAGTTTTGTTGCTCCCATGTCATTAGAAGTTTCGGGTCTCAATAAACAGATTTCTTCGATAGGCGACTTAACCGAATATGATCAATAGTCGGCTTGTACCCAGAAAAAAACTGCTACTAGCTTTAGGATGTGCATTATATAAGTTACCCAAGAAATGGTAATTAATCAAGACTTCACTTGGGTTATTCGATGTTATAGACCGGGTATGCTTAGTTGTACTGGTCTTTCTAAATACGGCCAAGACGTGGTGTCTTTTTGAAGAAGAGAAGAAAATAAACGAATATATATATACATTGGTTATTTGCTATATATATATATATATATATATATATATATATATATATATATAAAATCTAAGCAAGAGCCAACAAACCTACCTAGGTTTCACCCTACGGCTCGTCAGGGTAAATTTGCTTAGATTTTCTGTCTTTGTTGCTCTACTTTCGTATTGAGCGCTTTACTCTTAGGATTTTCGTCTTGGGTTTTTTCTTTCCTACGAGAACTTGACTTTTTATGTGCGTTGTGGTACAGTGGATATCGGCTCGGAACGAGAACTCGGGGAGACGAGTTCGAATTCCAGTTGAATCCATTGTATTCACTTACGCGCAAATACCCTTGGGAAAGGTATTAATCCGTCTCTTCCTTCCAGTTATGGGTCAAATAACAGGACAGATTGGGTTTTATAGCCTTGGTCGGCAACCAGTATACCGCAGAAAGCAATGGTAACCTACTGCGGGATAATCTCCTGCCCAGTCAGTCATGTCTCTTTCGAGACATGATCGCCCAAGCGTGTATCACGTATGGCACTTTAACTGACTGACTTCGTTTGTTTCTTTTTTTAAGTTCCCCTTCTTTTCCCTCCGAGTTCATTCTCGGTGGGTTGTACAATACGATTTAAATTATAGCTTAATTAATACTAGTTTTGGCAGAGTTAGTTCTGTTACTATTGGTATTGTAATTACTATAGTTAATATTATATATATATATATATATATATATATATATATATATGTAAAGCGGTTTATTTTCTTTCATTTTGTATATATATATATATATATATATATATATATATATATATATGAAAAAAATAAAATAAACCGCTTTATCATATTGGCTCGTCTTACGACTTTCCCTTCTCTATTTCTAATTTTTAAATTCCTGGGAAGTGTTCGGACTAAAAGTGCAACACTGAGATCCAAAGACGTATTGTCATGGCCAAGAATGGATTCAAAACGTTAAGCAAACTATTGAAAGACGAGAAGGTTTCGTTGAATACAAAGAAACGAGTACTGGATCATTATGTGATGTCTATCCTTCAATATGGCAGTGAATGCTGATCTATCTCCTCAGAGATGGAGGAAACACTCAAAGCAACCGAAATATAGATCTACAGAAGATTGCTGAGAATACCATGGACAGAACATGTGAGCAACGACGAGGTTTTGGAGAGGGTGGAAACGAAAATATACTTATATTTAACATCAGGCAGAGACAGCATAATTTTCAGGAACACATAATGAGGAAGGTGAACTTGGAGAATCCGATACGCGCCGGACGGATAGAAGGAAAGAAAGATAGAGGAAAGCAACGAGCGGCATACTTGGTGAGCCTGAGCAAATGGCTGACAGAGCATGGTCTGAGAAAAATAAGAGAAAAGTTATTAATGGCTACAAAAGACAGGGAGATGTGAATGTCCATGATCGCCTACATCCTGAAGGGATACGGCATACAGAAGAGGAAAAAACTAAAGTCATTGGAATGATTTTATTTTCCAAACACAGTCAGCACGTTGTGGCCGTGTTCATAGATAATGTTGATGTTTTCTTATTTATTATTAGTATTGCAATTATATAAATCTTGTTTTACATGTGAATGAGTGCTAGTATTTTTCGAATGGAGTTTTTGTCGATTTCTGTTTATAAATGAGTCTTAAATGAGCTATGGTCAGGTAGGTAGTCGTCTAGATGAGTCTGGGGTGATTGGGTACACATTTTCTTAAGAGGCATGTGAGTTCATAAATTGGTTCTTTGTAATTTAAATCTTCCAGGTGTCTGTTATAGTTGATAAGGTCCGCCGTTGAACATTTCTTGTAATAGATAATTTAATTACTTGTTCTGCTCGCCTAATAAAAAGGTTTAATTGCACTGTCAATCGTCTTTACTGAAACTTTTCCTACTCAAATACACAATATACGTATACATATATTCATCACCCACATACAAGCCTGTTTTGCTGTATCACAGCTCATCAGTGTGGCAAGACATCAACTTGCTTCAGGCCGTGATCGAAACTCGACTGATTTGGTGTCAGTCGGAGTCGCTAACTCCCTAAGCCATAGACGTATGGAATCAGAGAAGGGAAATTTTAGCGTGTTGTATATAAGCGTGGTATACACACACATTAATTATACCCTCCTGATCAAAATTTTAAGACTACTTAAAAATCTTTAACCCTCTAGGGCCATTCGTATCATATTTGATACAGTATTTCCCTATAAGGAAACATTTGGTATTTCCCTATAAGGAAACATTTGGTATTCATTGACTGAGCAGTCAGTACTGCTTTCATTTGAAATTTATAAAATATTTCTCTTAAAAAATTTTTCAGGAAAATATTTCTTTCAAGGCTTGTTTTCATACTGTATCAAATATGATACGAATGGCCCTAGAGGGTTAAAAAGAAATATTTTTTTTACGGATAGATTTTAAACTCCTACCACTTAAGGTTACCAATACTACAATCTAAAAGGTTATGGAAACAAAAAGCTAAAATGAGGCGAATTACACATGATCAAAATTATAAGACCAGAGACAAAAATTCTACGAAATTGTACAAAAAGTGTATGAAAATATTCAACAACTAAATTTAATAATGAGTTCTACCTCCACTGCTTTTTATGACTTTAAATAATTCTGTCCGGCATGCTAGAAATAAGCGTTACCATTAAGGTGTGGGAGATGTTGCTCCAGCTTCTGAAGATGGCTTCACGAAGTTCATTCTTTGTTGAATATTGTTTGCCATTTCGATAAACATCTCTTGTCATCCATCCTCAAACATTTTCAATTGGGTTCAAGTCTGGTGAGCATGCAGGATGTCCCAAGAAATGGACCCCATTTTCTTGTAGAAAGGTCAAGGTTCATCTTGCAGCAAGGATTGCAGCATTATTCTGTTGGAATAACCATCCATCCACACACAAACGATGGCCCTCCATCATCAATGATGCTTTTTGTAGCATGCTAACATAACCAGCCGCTGTTTGACAACCCTGCACCACCTGGAGCTCCATCGTCCCTCTGTAAGAAAAGGTACCCCATACCATTAGGGACTCTCTACCACTATGACGTGTGGAGAAAATTTCAGGAGGCATGTTTTTGTTATGCCAATATCGTTGGAAGCCATCAGGACCATCTAAATTGAATTTTTTCTCATCAGAAAACAGGACTTTCTTCCACTTCTCAACGTCCCATGTTTGGTATTCACAACCAAACTTTAAGTAGTCCACCTTGTGACGTGGAAACAGCAGAGGAATTTGTTTACGCTTTTTATTTACCATGCCTTTTTGTCTTAAGTGTCGTCTGATTGTTACGGGACTGCAATCAGCATCTGTGACTGCCTTAATTTGACAAGAAGAAAGTCCCGCTTCTTTCATAACAACCCGTCTTATTCTCTTACTCAATGCAGGAGAAACTTTTTGGGGCCTACCAGAGGATCTTGCTTTTCCATAATTCTCACTGTTCTTTAGAAAGTTGCAAATCACAGTTTTACTGCGATTTACCTTAGCTGCGATCACCCGCTGTGACAAACCTTGCTTATGGAATTCTAGAATTCGAGAACGCTCAACTTTTGTAAGTTTGCTTGCTTTAGGCATGGTAACACTTTTAGGGATGTGCGTTGTGGTACAGTGGATATCGGCTCGGAACGAGATGCCGGGGAGCCGAGTTCGAGTTCCAGTTGAATCCATTGTATTCACTTCCGCGCAAATACCCTTGGGAAAGGTATTAATCCGTCTCTTCCTTCCAGTTATGGGTTAAATAGCAGGACAGATTGGGTTCTATAGCCTTGGTCGGCAACCAGTCTACCACAGAAAGTAATGGCAACCTACTGCGGTATAATCTTCTGCACAGTCAGTCATGTCTCTTTCGAGACATGATCGCCCAAGCGTGTATCACGTATGGCACTTAACTGACTGAACACCTTTACGCAGTGATTGCTAATCTCTAACTGAACTAAAAACATTGGAATTGCCATAGATTTAACAATTTATACTCCTGGTCTTATAATTTTGATCATGTGTAAATCGCCTCATTTTATAAAAATGTAAATTTCTAAATAAAATGTTTGGAATGTAGCTTTTTGTTTCCATAACCTTTTAGATTGTAGTATTGGTAACCTTAAGTGGTAGGAGTTTAAAATCTATCTGTAAAAAAAAAAATTCTTTTTAAAGATTTTTAAGCGGTCTTAAATTTTTGATCAGGAGTCTATCTATCTATCTATCTATATATATATATATATATATATATATATATATATAAACACAAACTTATTACTATACTCGTTTCGATACATTTACTGGAAGAATTGTGTCATTTACCGGGTTAAAGCTTATAAAAGCGTAGAAAATCCGGAACCCAAAATATACTTAGGTGCTACTCAAGAAAGTTTTAAAATACGATATTATAACGACACTAATAGTTTTTACAATGAAAAATATAAACACAGCACCACTCTTTCTACTTATGTGTGGTCGATTAAACAAGAGCTGAACAGAGACCCCATTTTAAAATGTGAAATATTAAAAAGATGTATTAAGTTTAAAGAGTATATGCTTAAAAATTATCACTGTATGTATATATACGTTTGTTTTTAGATGCAACCACACACACATAAATATATATATAGATGTGTGTGCGTGTGTGTGTGTGTGTATTAAACGTCTTTGTTACATACCGTGAAGGAGTATTTTAAAATGTAATTATAAAATTTTTACTGCATTTCGTTCCAGAGGTTGATCTTACTTCCCGTAGACCTGTAGACGTAAAAGAAAAAAATGTATTAAAAGAAAACTATTCTTAATCTGTTAAAAAAGAAAAAAGCAAGACAGAAAACGGTGCAAATGAATTTTTGATGGTGCATATTTATTTATTTCTTCTTTAGTCTTCTAATATGCGCGACCAAGACGCCCCAGCCCCCAGAAGAAATTACGTTGGGACAATGCTCAGATTCGGATTCGCAAAAGTTTGATACTTTTTCTAAAACTGTTTCGGCTCGAGAGACATATCAAGCGTAAATATAAACTGATTAAAAATAAAGATGCGCTTTTTGTTGAAATCTGAACACGTTCCCCATATCACGAGATCCGAACTTCCATCAGCGTGGATCACTCTAGTCTCCCTGAAAGCAATACACTGCGCCTCACCCTCTCGGCCGATCTCAAGTTGAATGACTACATCGAAACAATAGGTACATCTACTGTTAAGAAGTCTCGGTCACTGCGCTGAGTTTATATATCTACCATTCGTCCGTACATTGAATACTGTTGTCATATGTGGTTGGGTGCTCCTGCTATTTTTCTCGTGGTTCAAAGCAAAATCCAAAGGGGGATCTGCAATATAATCGGTTCGACATCAGTCACGTTTTCACCGACGGGATGTGGCTTCCCTCTGTCTTTTCTACAAATATTTTCACGTCTTCTGCTCTGACGAGATTAATTTCCCGGTGCCCCGCCTTCATGAATTTACTCGTTTCAAATAGATTGGCAACTAGGTTCCAATCCTTTACCGTCAAAATATGTAAATGTAACCGCTGATTCTACTCTCCAATTTCTTTTCTCGCAGTTCCCGCCTGTAAAACACCTTTCCGCATGCTTGCTTCCCTGATAGTTACAATCTCTTTTAGTGCAACCTCAATTACCATCTTCTATCTCCTTGAATCCCATCTTTCTCTTACACTTTTTCGGCATCCGCTGTACCGTTTCTCTCTCTCTCTCTCTCTCTCTCTCTCTCTCTCTCTCTCTCTCTCTCTCTTCCCACTGTAATCCCATGCGCACTGCCTTGCTTGGGGTAAAACGATTATAAAAACAAACAAAAATCTTGGTCGTCGCCTGAACTGATTCGGTCATGGAACAAGACTGCAGTACATTGGAGTAGATAGACTTGTATTTTTGGTGTTAATGGTTTTCTCTAGTATTTTTTACTCTAAATACACTCTCATCTCAGAAATATAGACAAATACTAATAGAAGAAGACTGTTCATAAATTCATCAAACTTCGCTTAACATATAGCTACACCTTTTTTTCGGATCACGCGTACCATATTTCTCTTCCTTCTCTGTCTCTGTCTATGTCTCTGTCTCTCTCTAGTAGTTGTATTCCCAAGCGGTCAGCCATCTATGTTGGACTGACCAGGTTCATCGTTGCTTAACTTCGGTGATCATACGGTAACCGGTGTTTCAACGTGATATGGCCATAAGAACAGACATTTTAAATGATCATTATACAGATTTTATTCAAAACTTTAGGAAAAGATCGATTTGTTTTGTCTGAATCTTTGAGACGAGGAGGGATTATTTAGGCTTAAATTCAATCTGTTGCCTTTAACTTGTCGCAACGTTTCGACTGTTTTGTCCTCTGGTCTTCATTAGGTGCTTGCCAATCCTGGTCATCCTCAGAGAATTCTGAACTTGCACTTATCACAACCTTTCGAGCGTTATTATTACAGTTATTATCACACTTATCGCAACGTTTCAACCGTTTTGTCCTTGGGTCTTTATCAGGTGCTTGCCGATCCTGGTAACCCACAGGGAATTTAGAACAGAATCGTCTTGCTCTTATGTAGCACTGCCCAGTTTCACCCTCGTTTTCATGTCAAGTATACACTGCCCGGCTACGGTATTGAACCCACAATCACTATGTCACTGGATCCACGAACCAGCATTTTTATACTCTCGTGGCCAAACGTCCATGAGACGATGGACCGAGAATAGGAAAATGTTGTTAAAAACAAAGTAAAGAAGGCTGAACTGCTATGTGGTATCAATCTTCCAGCATGGTAGTTGCTGGACGATTTCCTCATAGATAAATAAAAGACTTGAGAGAGCAGAGATGAGGTTCTACAGAAAGATACAGGAGAATACCATAGAGGTTGTGTCACTGGGTCTGGCTAGGAAGTTTTTTACGCCTGAATCTATCTTGCACATATAAAAATCAACCATCCGACCGTACATAGAATACTGTTGTCATATCTAGTCAGGCGCCCCTACTGTTCATCTCAGGCTCCAAAGGAGAATCGGTCATGTGATTGGTCCCGATCTGGCATCTCGGCTCCAGCCACTTTCTCACCGGCGGTGTGTAGCTTCCCTGCCTCTTCTAGAAATATTTTTATGGCTTCTGCTCCGACGGTGCCCCCTCCACAAGAATTTACTCGTGAAACCAGACTGGCAACAAGGTTCCACCCATTTTCTGTTAAATCAACCAAATGCAGGTGACAATTCTCCTCCATTAGCTTCTTTTTTCGCACTTCCCGCCTATGGAACTCCCTTCCATATACTTGCTTTCCTGACGGCTATAACCTCCAGGAATTTAAATGCAATGTCAATTCCCATCTCCTATCCACTTGACTTCAGTCCTTTCTACATCACCGCGTATCTTGTTCTTTTCCTTTCTCTCGACCTTTGCAACTGTCTTCACTCCTGTGTTCACATTTTTCTCTTGCCCTTTCTCTGACATCCCCTGTAACTGGTTCGTCTATCTCTTCACTCTCATCCTGTATAAAACTTCAATTCTCTTCTTAAGCCCCCTGCGCATCAGTGGCGGTACCGCCTCGATTGGAGTGAAACGATAAAAACAAAAAAACAACAAAAAAAAAACAAAAACGAAGCAACGAACAAGTTTTATGCAAAATGGAGACAAGAATATTCTGACCACAAAGAGACAGTTGAAATTTCTGAAGGTTTGCTTCATCACAAGCGGATAAAAAAGTTGGTTTTCTTGAATTTAGTGACAATAATCGTATGTTCAATACTGTGGCCGTACATAAAAAAGGACCCACTCCGAAGATATATCGAAGGCAAGATGGTGGCTGGAAACAACGAGCTTGTATAGCAAGATAGATAGAAGAACCATGAGTAGGAAGGATTTTCTGTAGCTAAGAGCTAAAAATGATAGGAAGCTGTGGAGAGCAATGATTACCCACACCCTGAACTAACCCCAAACAAGGTGTGAGCGTCATTAGTGCGTAGTGCGGGGGGGTTACGGTGACAGAAAAAACGGGGTGCAGGGGGAATTAAAAACAGATAAAATATGAACGGGTTTCAAGATGGCAATTGACGTTGCATTTAAATTTTTGAAGACTGTATCTATCAGGGAAGTAAGTGAACGGAAGGGAGTTTCACGGGCGGGAAGTGCGAGAAAAGAAACTATTTGAGTAGAAGTGACGGTTACATTTATCTATTTCAAAGGTGGGACCTAGATGCCAATCTAGTAGCTGTTATCCATTATACCACATGCACATCCATGTTTACAGCACTTGATTTTCTCAAGCGGTCACACATCTAGAAAATTTGTACCTCTTCTGGAACCACCTATTCTGCGTCGGTCTGAGATTATTTTTCAAACAAGACATTCTTTGTAAGACGATAGTCTTTCTTCTCAAGTAACCTTTTTCTTTTATTTACCATGTCTCTTCAAGACGTAGGCGATCATGGCCCTCCACATCCATCGTTTTATCTCTTGTAGCTCTTAATATATTTTGTCCTATTATTTCTCCGAAACCTTGCTCTGCCATCCATTTGTTCATCCTGAGAGTATCAGATTCTCCATGCCCTCCTTCCTCATTACGTGTCCCAGAAACTTCAGCTATTTCTATTTCTTCCTGATATTAAGTATTAATTTTCATTTTTGTTTCCATTCTCTTTCTTTCTCACATGTTCAGACCATGGTATCCTCAGTATCCTTCTGTAGAACCACATTTGGTATTTTTCCTTCATCTTTGAGAAGATTGCCCAGCAATTGCTGCCATAGAGGACAAATATCGCTCAACAGTCCATTATTCTTTTCATTGTTTCCATTGAAATTTTATTCTCTCTATACTCTACTCCGAATACATTGAAGTCTTTTGAAAAGCTTCGCATCTTGTGGTTCAGCTGGATTTGAGGATCCCTGGTTTAGCGAGGAATTTATTACATATACGAATGAGAATAGTGAGGAAACAATAATAATTACGAAGTTTTGCTTTATAAAGTAAAAGGCTAAAAAAAGAAAAAAAATTAAATAGATCACGTTAGTTTCACAGAAAGCAATACACTGCGCCTCCTCGGCTTCACACTCTCAGCCGACTTCAAGTGGAAAGACTATATCGAATCAATAGCTACATCTACCGCTATACCATTCATCCGTGATTTGAATACTCTTGCCACATTAGGTAGGGTGCCCCTGCAATTTATCTCCTGGTTCTTGACAAGATCTAAAGGAGAATTTGCAATGTAATTAATCTCGATTTGACAGCTCGATTTCAGTCATTTTCTTACCGACGGGATGTGGTTTCTCTCTGTCTTTTCTACAAATATCTTCACGGCTTCTGCTCTGACAAGCTTATCCCCTTGGTGCCCGTCTAATTTACCCGAGCTACTAGACTGGCAACTAGGTCCTACATTTTATACACAAAACAATCAAATGTAACCGACACTTTTACTCAATCAGTTTCTTTTCTCGCACTTCCCGCCAGAGGAACTATCTTCTGTATATTTGTTTCCTTGATAACTACAATTCCCTTGAATTTAAGTGCAACATCAAATTCTATCATTTTCTTATCCTTTCTCCGACAACCCCTGCATCTTGTTGTTTTTTTTGGGGGGGGCTCTTCTCTCATTTAACCCCCTACATACCAGGGGCAGTACTGCCCTGTTTAGGGTGAAATGATTATAAATATTATATTGTTTTTCAAGTCGGTGGAGTCATTAATTCACAAGTTAGTATTCGAAATCCTGTTTTTGGTTTGTGGATGGAAACAAAAGTCAAAAGAAAGATTTAACGGTTTTCGGCATTAAAGAACTGATTTCCGGCATTCTAAAGATTCATTTCTTTAGAGTCGATAGCATAAAAAGAGGTTGGGGTTGAGTCAGGTAGGCACGTAACTTTGGATCTGTGATTTTCTGACACCTTCTGTAATTATGGAGATAAGCTCATTGTTTGGGGGAAGTTGCGGGCGCTCGAGACACAGGCAAAGACGCGCGCACATGTGTATATATTGGGAGTGGGGATGAAACGCATTTTGCACTAACGACAAAAAAGAGGGGAATGAGGAACGAAGTCTGTTTCCTAAAATATTGGCAGACAAGATTGGTGTGGTCTGGAGTAGAAATAATCCAAAATGGTGATAAAATTACAAATACAGCGGTGACAAAAAAAATGAGAGAGAGAGAGAGAGAGAGAGAGAGAGAGAGAGAGAGAGAGAGAGAGAGAGAGAGAGAGAGAGAATGAAGAAAATAAAAGAAAAAATGAAATCAATAAAGAATAACAGAAAAGGCTGAGAAATGGAGACAGAATGAAATAAAGAAAAATGATAGAAGGGAAAAAAGAAAAAAGAAAAAAGAGAGAGAGACTAAAGAAGAGGATAAAGAGAGAAAAATAGCAAGAAAGAAAGAAAGAAAGAGAGAGAGAGAAGAGGATGAAGAAAATAAAAAAAAACGAAGTCAAGAAAGAATAACAGAAAAGGCTGAGAAATGGAGACAGAATGAAATAAAGTAAAAAAGAAGAAGAGAGAGAGATACTAAAGAAGAGGATAAATAAAGAAAAGTAGCGAGAAAGAAAGAAAGAAAGAAAGAAAGGGAGGGAGTTAGGAAGTCAGATATAAAGATAGAACTGATAGGGCAGAATAAAGAAAACAAATAGTAGGAAAAAACAAAGAAGAAGAAAGAAATAAAAAAGGCAAAAAGAAAGAAAGAAGAACAAAAATCAAGACAATCACAGACCAAGTAAAGACGACAGAAAAAAAAAAAAAGAAACTGAAGGAAAAAAAAAAGAAAGAGAAAAAGAAAAGGAGAGTTAAAGAAAATGAGTCAACCAGTCCCAGAGAAATACACAGAGGTAGAGATACAGATATGAAGAAAACAGCTAGAAAAAAAGAAAAAAGAAAAAAAAGAACGAAAAAAAAAAAATAGGAAAAGAGAGCCAAAGGAAAGGGAGAAATTATATATATATATATATATATATATATATATATATAGAGAGAGAGAGAGAGAGAGATTGACAGAAAGATAGAATGAGAGGTGAAAAAAACAAATTAAAGAGGAAAACAAATCAGAAAAAAGAAAGAAACAAAAAAAGAAAGAAAGAAAAATACGAAAAAAAGGAAATATAGATAAAAGACAAACAAGGAATGAATAAATGAAAACGAGAAAAAAGAGAAGGAAAATTGGCAAAAAAAAGAGAAAGTAAAAAGCGGAAGAAATAAAGTTATATATTAAGAAAAAAGAAAAGGAATAAGAGAAACAAAGACAGAAAGAGAGAAGGAAACAAAGAGAAAAGTGACAAAAGAGAAAGAGAGATAAAGAAGAAGCGGAAAAAGAAAGCTTGATTGAATAGAGAGAAAGGGAAAAGAAAAAAGGTACTCAGAGAAGGAGAGTGATGAGAGAAAAAAGTAAACCTGAAATAAAGGGAATCTAAAAGAGAGAGAAAAAAATAACAAGAAAGAAAGAAAAATTAAGAAAAGGAAAGCGAGAAGAAAAGAGTAAAAGAGAAAAATAAAAGAGGGATAAAAAGTGAAAAAAAGAGAGATATAGAAAGAGTGAGAAACAGATATAAAAAGAGAGAGAGAATGGGAGAATGAGGGAGAGAGAGCGTAAATGAATGAAGCACAATTTGGAATTCACAATTGTTTAAACTTTCAAACGATAAACTAGAAGCTGAACATACACCCAAAAAGGCAATTCTGCCTTACATCAATTAGAAGCTGAACACATGCTCGAAAAAACGATTCTGCCTTAAATTAGGAGCTGAATAAATGCTCAAAAAGAAAATTCTGCCTTAAATATATGCACAAAAAGACAATTCTGCCTTAAATTAGGAGCTGAATATATGCTCAAAAAGACAATTCTGCCTTAAATTAGGAGCTGAATATATGCTCAAAAAGATAATTCTGCCTTAAATTAGGAGCTGAATAAATGCTCGAAAAAACGATTCTGCCTTAAATTAGGAGCTGAATATATGCTCAAAAAGACAATTCTGCCTTAAATATATGCACGAAAAGACAATTCTGCCTTAAATTAGGAGCTGAATATATGCTCGAAAAAACGATTCTGCCTTAAATTAGGAGCTGAATATATGCTCAAAAAGACAATTCTGCCTTAAATATATGCACGAAAAGACAATTCTGCCTTAAATTAGGAGCTGAATAAATGCTCGAAAAAACGATTCTGCCTTAAATTAGGAGCTGAATAAATGCTCAAAAAGACAATTCTGCCTTAAATATATGCACGAAAAGACAATTCTGCTTTAAATTAGAAGCTGAACATTTACTCGAAAAGACAATTCAACCGTAATTCAATTTAGAAGCTGAACATATATGCGAAAAAGCAATTCTGCCTTAGATCAAATTAAAAGCTGAACATATAGTTGAAAAGAAGATTCTGCCTTAAAATAGGACCTGAATATATGCTCCAAAAAACGATTCTGCCTTAAATCAAATTAGAAACTGACCATATACTCGAAAAGACAATTGAACATTTAATCAAATTAGAAGCTGAACATATACTTGAAAAGACGATTTTGTTTTAAATTAGGAGCTGAATATATGCTCTAAAATGCGATTCTCCTCTAAATAAAAAGTGCTCTTGAGTGGAGAGGCACGTAGACCTCCGCGCTACGCCTGGGTAAACGATATAGTGCGGGAAGTTTTCATGCTATAGTAGTATCAACATGTATATAATACCTTAAGAAATAAATTAAAAGTATGTCGAAGTTAATCTGTTTCGTAAAGGATTTTGTAATTAAATTGTCTTTGTTTATATTTGGATACGAAAAGAGAGCAGATAGGAAAATGTGTGTTTAAAAGCATTATTTTGGACTTTGTTTGACTGTAAGTCCTTCGTGGACGAGCGGTCTAGACGCATCAGATCAACTCACTGTTTCTCAGGTAACGCAGGTTCAAATCTTGCCGGAGGACGCGTATTTTCCTGAACAGATATCTTGATTACTCAGGCCTATAAATATAAAAAATATACTGTTTAATTATAAAACACAGAGTATCTACTCAAATACGTATATCCATTAAAAGTAATGTTTAAACAAATGAATTATATATATATATATATATATATATATATATATATATATATATATATATATATAGATAGATAGATAGATAGATAGATAGATAGAGAGAATGGTGCCAGGTTCGTAAACAGAGTATCTAATCTATTTAAGATAAAATATTAATGATGTAGATTTATATAGAGCGCTCAATGGGTATTATCCATAGCAATATGATATACATAAAGGAAAACTCATCACCTCATCTAAAGCCGTTTATAACTACTTTGAGTTTTTCTTATATATATATATACTAGCAGTATAGCCCGGCGTTGCTCGGGTGTAATGAAAAATTTAAAACTAATCCATAGTCCTGGAGCTCAAACTTAGCCTAAAGAATATTTGCGTGAATTTTGGTGAGAACCGGATAAAAATTGTGAATTTGTATAAAGGACATACAGACAGATAACCAGACACACACACACAAACATCTTGCCTTATATATATATATATATATATATATATATATATATATATATATTATCGATTTTCTGCACTATTGTAAGAACTGCAACCTTGAAACTTCTGAATATCATTTCTTATGTCTTTGTCTATGAGTGTATCAAATTTGATTAAAATCGGACCACTCCTTTTATAACCCGA